>JAGKTI010000761.1:0-18791 GCA_018397915.1 Birgus latro | reverse complement strand
ATCAGTAAAGCTTACTTTAACGAAATTCAAATCCTCAAACTTTTCCCTGCCCCAGCGAGGATTTGACTTGGGTCATTACATTGATCTAGTTTTCTAAATTTCATTATCCACTTATCCCACCATGTCCATTTGTGTTTTTATTTATGTATGTACAGTACTGTATACATTTTTTCTTTAAAGCTGAAAATTATTGGGAATTGTAAAATGAAAGGTGACCATTACAATGGTTGTAAAGGTGGCAGTACAGTAATTCCATCTTACTATACTACAGTATACACGTTGCCAAAAATCACAACACGGAGATGGTAAACATTCTGAGTAATGTAGATGAATCTGGACCCAGCTTTCAGTCACTAATTTGTTGCCCCAAACCTCCTCTTGCTGGTAGGTCAGTCCTGTGTGATGGCCTGGCACTCAGCCTGCTTGGTTTAGGGCGACTGTGGCTGGTGCATATATCAGACTACCAGCACCATGTCACTGAGTATGGGGTCCATGCTAACTTCTTCTTCACCCTCGCATTTGTTAAGGTAAGAAGCTATAGTGACGTATTCATACAGTGAAGGTCATGTTGTTTGGAGCTAATGTGTCTTGAATTTTCTCCAGCCTGGAATATTTATGGCTGGAGTATTGGAATATTTAAATATTATTAGGGTAAGTGGGGCGCTCACCATCCACTCACTCGATGTAGTGCTGCTTTCGGGTGTCTGCCCTTTTTTTTGCTCCACTCTTCTCTCATTCCATCCTCTTCTGTCTTTCTTTCCTTCATTCTTTCTTCTTCCTTCTGCCTGTGGATGACTCTACACTGAGTGACAAGCCAAATTGTTTTCTGTACACCAGGAAACCATAAACTATGCAGGGTGGTAACCATATTACCATATTTTGGCGCCTGGTGGTTTAGTGGGTAATTACGGCGCTCCAGTCGGATTGAGCCAGTGAAGGTTTATATCCAAGGGATGATTGGGGTTTATTGCTCACGTAATGCCACTCAGGGATGAGTGAGGCTGGTCACTCTCATCTTAAATGTCAGGACCAACTTGCCTAGACCCGGGCTTCTACGCTCCTTGTGGGGCAACATAGGATTGGATGATGGATGGACTAATATGCCAAAGAAATATGTGCAGAAGGTTGGGTTTATCAGTTCAAGTCAGGACTCTGGGGGCTGGAATGATGTGTGAATGTGTCTGGTGCATTTCACTGAGCTGCCTATTGATGGTTCTGCCTGTTTCATGCTTTCTTCTTTCCTTGTTTTCTGGATCCTGTCTCACTCTGTCCATAGATGGGAAGATGATGATGAGAATGATGGTGATGATGATTATGATGATGACTACTATTATTTCAGATAACCTGCTCATGGTGGGCATGGAAGCTGAACCTGCCAAGAGCTGTGTTGGCAGGTGTTTGTATGTGTGTGTGTCACCACCTTTGCCTCACTGTTAGGGGCGCGGGGGTATGGGTACTTAGCTCAGCCCCTCGACACACCCTCATCTCTGCCAACAGGGAATGGGTGATCTCCTTGCCAGGCTATGTGGCCTCATACTTCTTTGGGGTTGCTCTTGGTTGCCATCTGTTTGCTGGGTGAGTTATTTAGCCATGCAGTCAGTTCTTTTTATAAGTCAGGGATCTGTTTATTTAAATCTGCCACCAGATACCTTAATCCTGCAAGGGTTGGCTACAGATGAAGTGCCTCCATTTCACCCTGTCCTCTGTTATTGGGCTGCTTCTGTCTCTAACCCTGCTCTCTTATACCTCTCCACCCCATCCCTCCATCACATATGTAATCTCCCCCTCCCAAATATCACAACTTTTTATATCAATTTGGTGTTGTACATTAGAGGAAGTGGAAAATCAGCTTTATAGGTAGCAGTGGAAATTTCATACAGCTTCTGTAATTTGCTGTGGATTTAATAGCCTAAACAAACATAAAAAGGTGATTTATAACAAGGGCTTAATGTATTCATGTTGGGCTGTTTCTTTGAGGTGACTGATTAAGATGATAATTATGATGATAATGATAATGATGTAATGTAACTTTGCTCCCTAGACAAAATCGAAGAACCCGTCTGACGTACTCAGTTATATGCCTGACGGTGTGTTTGTTTGTTAGTGTGGTGGGTCTGCATTACTACCTGGGCCTTCCCTCCCGTCGCATTGCCAACATTACATTTATCATCTATGCAGTAAGTGTCAGTGAACAAGACTTGGTTTTATATTTGCAGGGAGTACTTAATTACAGGGGATGTTCTCCTTGAAAATGCCCTATACTGTGTGGTCTCCTAATAAGAATATGGTCGACAAAATGCACCACATATTGGAAATTTAGCATATTAGAAACCACTGAACCAATGGAAATAAATGTATATGGTTGATATCTCACCCTATCTTTGTCATATCCAGTACTTCCCCATTATTGACTATCATTTTAAGAAAGACTTTTGCTCTAAGGAAGACAACAACTGTGAATGTGCTAGGTAGTGCTCCATTCGTATAATGGCAGGTTTAACAACTTTACTGTGCTCATCCACTTGCTGACCTCCATAAGTCCTAATCTTGTCCTTGAGAATGTTCCTCACTGTCGATTCACCTAAGCCAAATTCATGTCCAATGTTTGAGTCCTCTTACCTTGCCTAGGTGTTTTGCATATTGAGATCCCTCATATTGGGAGACCCCACTGTGTGTTTAATCTATATAGTACAATAGATTTCCTGTTGAAATTGGAGGATGCATTCCTGAAGTGAAAATGGGTGTAATACAGTATTTTGTCTATAGTTACATAGATATGAACAATAATTTTATTTAAATTTTTTTTTAGTACTCACCAAGTATGATGCTGTCACAGTGCAGAGTATAGAGAAAGAGTAGCACTGAGACATGTATGCCATAGTCATCCCCTGCTGGGGATATTATAGTTGATTGGATCAGGTGTGTACTTATGCTTTCAGATGACTCACCTTAGTTGGGAAGTCACAGTAATGGTGGTGGTTAATATCCTTTCTATCATATACAGTATACTTTATCTCTTTCTCTTTTCTAACATATGTTTCTCCAAGTTTTCTTCTTTCTATTACAAAACTTTCTCTAGGTCTTCTACACAACCATGGCCCTTGCAATCTACCTCACTGTGGAGACCCTAGCAGCCACCTTCCTACGCGGCCTGCCAACTGTCCCTGTCATCTTTCATGCCATCAACCGCCGGCCTCTCCTCTGCTTCCTACTGGCCAATGTTTCAACTGGGATCATTAACAAGTCCATAAACACCCTGGATGTCCTGTACCCCTGGGATATCATCATCATTGTTGCCTACACACTGGGGATTCTCTTTGTGTTGTATTTCTTGTTCTTGCGTGATAACGTGAAGGTGAAGCGTGCGTGAAGATCATAGACAAAATCATTAAAATCCTGGAAATCTCCTTACCTCTGAGATATTGGCATCATTGTTGCCTACATTCTGGGGATTCTGTAAGTGTTATAATTCCTATTCTTGCATGATAATGTGAAGAACATCAAGGACACATGAGGAGTTGGTTGTGCAGTGTTGGAGCAGTGGTTTAATTTGTATATACTGTAGTTAATTGTTGTTTCTTGGATGTTTATTCTGTCACTGTGTACCGGGAAGGGATTCTCTTCGTGTTGCATATTCTGTTCTTGCATGATACTGTGGATGCCAGAGAGGGATGCTTTCATGTGGTAGCATTGATATAGCTGGGTGGCTTTACTGTCCAGTTATACAAATGTCCTTTAACTTGATGATGCCTGCTTGAGTATGATGATTGTGTGGCTGGCTACCAAGTTTTTAACCACATTTCTCTCTTACGGTAGTACCTCCCAGTGTTGATGATAGCCATCCATCTGTAAAAATATGAAGAAATAAGAGCACTGATAATAAAAGGACCATTACTAGAACATTTTTTTTTTTATTTCTAATTTTTATGTTTTTTACAGCTCAGAGTAAATTACAAAGCCACATAGTCTCTTTCTATTTCTCCCTATCACCCAACAATAATTTTTTTGTTATATATATATATATATTTATAAAGCTACCAGATGTGTGGAGTACTTTACATACTTGTTCTCTCCACCGTCAAATGAGTATCCGTTTAGTCAGTGAGGTCCTTGCAAAACGAAAAACTGATTCATAGGTGAGCAACACATTTCCATTCATGTTTGGTTGTCCCATACATTGCTTGCTAGTTGTTTGTGCTTTCATGAAAACTAATTGCAATACAGTATCACTATTAATTATTTTCTTAGTTTATCACTACATGCAGAAACAGTCTTTAAAAAATTATTAGATATGTACATTTATTATTTCTTTCTCCTACCAGTGGAACATCCTTGGTATGAAAACATGAAGCACATCACTACAAAACATATTAATGAATCATGTGAATATAAGAAGCAAAGCAGAATTACTGTACCTCTGAATCAATAACATGCAACTGGACAAGCCGAACAGCTCAACAGCTTACAGTATTTTCACATTTCAGAGTTCTTGGTCATTTAAAAAAATCACAGAATACAGGTTAATGGCTTAGTGTTGAAGCTATCACACTTTAAAGGCATTAAAAAAATAAAAGATGTACTGGACTGATTCCACAGCTACTTCCATACAGTTAAAAAACAGAGATCATGAGTCATGATTTAATGGAAAAAAATTACTGCGCTTTCAAGATGGCTTACATGATGGATAATAATCATTCACTTTTTCACATAGGGCAGTATTGGGCAAGTGAGTTTCATTCACCACCAAACATTTCAAATGTCGTGATAAATGGAGGTCTGAAACTAGTATTCTTACACTCGGCAACTTGTTCCCTAATGCTTTGGATCTCGATCTTTTCATTTTCAGCTTATTTTCCATTTTGCAAAAAATTCAACCAAGACAACTTTTCATTATGGTTCAAGAAATGCCACTGCTATTTTCCTCAGCTTTTTACTTAAGCACATATGATTTGTCTGCCCTCATTAGTATTGCAGGCTTCTTACATTCAGCAGTATTTTGTCCATTTTCCTCAGTAATCTAAATGCTGCTGTTATGCATGTCAAACAACTGTGCATCAACATTTATAAACTTGGCCACTGTGCAAGACTCTAACTTCCTCCCACAATAAGGGACTGCTTCACAATGACAACACCCAAAATAAATTAGGACTCGGAAGGATCTCATTACACAGTTCTAACTTGGTCCGAAAGTACAGGCTGTCCTCATTGTAAGTTGCTGATGTGTTACAGAATATCACATGCTTATTAAGTCAGATACTGTATGTGTTCCAATCCATCAACTTTTTCCTTACAACTGTCAATGTAAAAATTATATATATACAGTATATATATATATATATATATATATATATATTAGCACTGAACTGTACCTGGCAATTTTTTGGAATCTGTCAAGAAATTAACCCCTTCACTCCAATGCTGTTGAGTATTTTTTATTTTTTTAAATCTTGATATTTTCCACATGATCTATTCAATTCTGGAAGAATCCCTAGTTGTGAAGGGGTTAATGAAGGGTATAATCTAATCCCTCCAGGTCAGAATGTCCATCCTAAGCTATTAATCTGGCATTATCAAGACTAAAACAGAAAATGCATCACTGGACTGAAGGGTTAAAAGCAAAAGATACTGTCAAAAAAGTCAACTTATACAGAGGACTAACTGTATCTGTCCCTAGCACTCCTCATTTGTGAGTTCAGAATTGGTGAGGACAAAATGGTACTCTACTGTTAAGACATTTTTTCTTTTATGATCCATTCTAACATGTGATGATTTTTTTTTTTTTTTCAGCTTAGAAAGACTCCTCTTGCAGTGAAGGGGGTTTAGAAGGATCTCTGCCAACCTCTTTATCACAACAATGTCTGCTATAATTTCTTCTTACTATTGCCAAATTATTTCACTTAGCTTGCAGAGGCCTCCCGAACATGTTTCATTTTACTCACACTAATACCAGACACTTTAAGTCATCCAAAATCTCTTACAGTGGAGAGGTTAGGGGAAACAACTTTAGGTGATAATATATGCTTCCTTAGACTCATGTATGAAGGGCTATAAATACAAATCACATTTATTTCTCACTTCAAACTGTTTTTCTACTAAATGACAGGCAACTTTCAATTGCAGAATAATAAACTCTTTCAACACCATTTTTTTTTTTTCTATTCTTTTCTGTCTCCAAACTCCAGATAATTTTAGTCTGCTCAGGAAATGAATCTCACACTCAAGGGGTTAAACACTCAATTACTTCTTTCAACATAACAGCTATCTTTCTTTCCTCAGTTCACTCTTGCTGTCTCCTGATAAATTTATTCAACCCAGAAAACATCTCTCGTACTGAAGGGGTCAAATAATCAAAAGTAACTATGGAAGAATTTTACACATGGAATATCTCTGTACTTACAAAAAATTCATATGAGGAATATCTGCACTAATACATAGCTACAACAGACACTGATGAAAGCACTACACAAACTCACATAAACCAAGACACATGATTGTGAACATAAGATGCAATTGCTGAATACAAAAGTATGATGGGAAACTTTCAGAACACAGCAGTCCTTGTTAAACTGTATTTGGGGGATGTGGTGCAAAGTATTACAACTTTCTGCAAACAACTGGTACATGTTAACTGGATGAATCTTGCAAATCAGCTTTATAAGTAGCAATTGAACTTTTAATACAGTAGGTATTGTTTCTGTAAATTACTAAGGACTTTAAATAGCATAAAAAAAAAAAACAATAAAGAACAAGTCAATATAGTACAGTAATAAACAGTATATTCAGTACTAAGAACTTTCAGTTGCTGAAAAATAAATGTATATATATGATCTCATACAAAACTTATCCCTTATATTACACCTTTTTTCTTTTAATAAATAAGAGTGATAATCAGGATTGTGAACATCAGAACTGGCAAAATTTTTAGCTGCAACTGCCACATTGCCAATACCTTAAAATAAATAGTTTGGCATGCACAGTGATAAATTGGGAACCTATGGGGAACTTACAAATAAAGGTAGAGTCAACATAAAAAGTAGTGTTACCCATACAATAAGAAAAACTGGAACCTGAATTGTCTTCCATATTTCTTTACCTTTAGTAATTCTGAGTGACAATAAATCAGGATAATGCCATGCTATTTTACTTTAAAGAGTGACATTATAGAAAATAAGCATAATTACCCACTTCATCAGTGGCTGGGGGGGGAAATGAAGAATTTCTCTTCCACATTCCTCTGTCCCTTGTACATATGAGTACCTGGTAATAGAAAAAGTCAGGCTTTGCCATACGATTTTTCCTTAATGCTGTGTGTCAGGTATGTATTCCAATATATCACAACTTCTTCCATACAACCAGAACTGAAAATTTAGAGAAAACGGGAAATCAACTTTAATTATAGCATTGAAAAAAAAAGAATTTTTCTGTTATTTACTATGAGTTGTTGTTGTTGCAGCCCCAGGCTTGTCTGAAACATGAGCCTGGTGGACTGCAGGCTTAATTTGTCCTGTTCCTGAAGTCCACCGACCTCCTCTTAGATAGGTTTAATGGCAAAAAAATATTAAATAAGACAGCATACAACAAGGACTTACTGAATTTGAAAACACTTTACCCCATGTTTCAGCACCTCAAACATGGCAAAAGTAACTACTTTTTATGGTGACTGTACAGAGCATCCTCTTCACCTATACTGACCTGTGGGGAGCTATCACGTGGGTCTGTATCCTCACTGCTTAACCCCTTCAGTCCAGTGACTTATTTTTTGCTGTATCTTTACTACTTCTTGACAGTTTTATATATATATTTTGAGAGACCTTCTGAAATGGAGAAGTTTGAAACTGCATTCATTGATCCTTTCAAAGGGGAGTCCACAAAGGTTAATTAAATATTCTGGAAAGGGCAAGAATAAGATACAAATTCATCATCAGACTGAGGAAGATAAGGAGCCTCAGAAGAACCTGTTCCTTACCTGTTTACATTATTTCTGTATCCGGTACTGTTAAAAAAAGGGGAAAGGGGCACTCATATGTCATATACATCAATTAAGGTCTAGGATGTGTCAAGACAAAATGTTACTTATAGACAAACAATTTTTAAAGTGATCCGCATGTTTCTGACTGTGTTTGGCTTTATATACTTTGCTCTATTCTACTTTTTGGCAACTGGATCGCAATTCTTCCCATTATACTTAATTTCAATTAACCTTGTACTCATCTCTGGTCTGTATATGCATCATTTCTTCTACAGCCAATACCAGTAATCAAAGAAATACCATTTTTTTTTTTTTTTTTTACATAGAATACAAAGTAACTGAACAAAAAATATTCAGTGTTAAGATTAAATAAAAGAATAATGTTAAGGTTTCTAAAAAGTAATGCTTGGTGGAAATATTAACAGCTAGACAAAAATGGCATCATTCTCATAGCAATTTCCTGTATTCTAATTGGTACAATAACCTATCACTAGAGAAGAGTGACAGCCCAAGAATATATCGAACACATCACACCACTCTCATTCACTTTCACTTTCTCACATTTGCTCTGACTCACTCTCTCTCACCATCAGGTGTTCGTATATATCACAGTGTGGGAAAGATGACACCAGATGGCCCATGAGATCACATGACAACTCAGCCATTTAGGTTCCCAACATGCATTTCATAAGTCACGGCCACACTTACCAAAACATGTGATCGGCAAGCAGGAAGGAGGCACAGGGGCTTGTCCAAAATTCAGACCTGAATTCTCTTCGGTTATGGCTCCCTATGACTCCCTAGCGCACCTTTCTTATCAACTTATATCTGCACTGGCACATTAATACTCTCTTGTGAATTATTCATATATAACATAAAGGAAAATAAGGTGTATATGGAAAATAAATCACTAAGGAAGAAGTGCTGAGAAGTCCCCTTAGTCAATAAGAACATGGGCCTTAGACTGTTTGCACATCACCACTAACGTGCCTCTTTGCATGCTGTCAATCAGATGTTTCCTAAATAAAATACAGACTTTCTAGACATACAATTCTCAGCACAGCAAGTAAGGTTAACCAATACTTTACTTGCTGGTATCCATGCAAACTTGTCATCACAGCACAATTTCCAGTTTCTTAGAATTACAATCATTACTCTCTTTAAGTCTTGGAAATATGCAGACAAACTCTCAACATCAAAGTCCTGCAAAAGTCTGACCATTTGTGAAAAACTGAAAATGGGAACAAATGATGGAACCTTAAAATCCACAACTGAAGCAACAGCAAATTTTAGAAATTGCACACTCAAACCCCTTCAATCTGATTATGTACTTTTTAGTTTATTCCTGCTACCCTCAGATACTTTCACACAGCATACAAGAGATTCAAAATAGAGGAGTATGATACAGTCTTCAGTAAGCCAGTCACTACAAGGCATCTCCCCTAAGCCAAGTAAAATCATAGGGAGGTAGCAAATTTCAGATCAGTATAACATGGCACCAGACACAGGCGGTTAATCTGCACACTTATGCTCCACTGCATCATCATCTGATCTTACAAAATAATTGTAAACAGAACTGGATGAACCTGATAAAAAAGAAGACACATGGTAAACCCTTACTATTCACAACTGCAGCAACAGAACACAAAATGAAAACAATTCAACATCTTCAGTATGATGACACAGCTTTCACTGTAATCAAGCTAACACCAAATTATTTTTTTCAACTAAACTAAGGGAAGGCCTTTACCTGCCAAGAGATATATATATATATATATATATATATATATATATATATATAACTCCCCCATTCTGTGCTGGTGAGGGATACCTTCATGTGGTGGCACTGCTATAATTGGTCAGTGGAGCTGCCCAGTTATGTAAATGTTCCTCAATTCCCCCCCTATTCCCTAAAAGGAAGATGGTGGGCTGAACGAGAGAGGAAACTTCAGTCTGCAGTTCACTGTGTTCATATTTCAGATAAACCTGGGGCTACAACTTCTACTACTAATAATAATCACCTGTAGGGTAACAAGACTACAACATAAAAGATGTCCTCTGGCTGAAAGGGTTAACCACTTCAATCCAGTGACATAAATACTTTGTTCTTGCTGGCTCCACACAATTTTTTCACCTCAGGATATACACAGCAAACTGCAGTGGCTACTTTATTAACCCCTTCACAGCACATCATCTCCCCTAAGCTGAATGACATCATCCAGTGGTAGCAACAACAATAGAAACAACATCCTCAAAGTGAAGGGTTCATATGAACACACTGGAATTCTGTTCTATCATCATCTGTTTTTAAACAACGTTCGTAAAAATGTACAGTATTTAGGTAAGTACAGTAGCTGCTTTGACTTATCACGGCATTTGGCTCTCAATTGCTTAGTTTTCCCAAAAAGAAAAACTTGTTGGCAGCTGAACCTTTGGTTTCTACACACACACACACACACACAATCACTGTAATCAATTAATCATCTTAAAAAAAGGCAGAGCTGGAGACATAAAATAGCAGAAGAGGCTGATCCACACACACACATGGGCCTCTACATCATACTAAAAAGGGGATATTAACTGAAAGACTGTGGAGTGTCATCAAAAAACGATAATAATAGTCATGACCATCATCATCATCATCTAATGATAATAATAATAATACAGTAGTAAAATTAGTAAAGGAAAATGTGTATGTACACTATACAGTATATAGTTATATAAGTAAAGTCTACTGTTTTTTTCTCTGTTCATCTCTCTCTCTTTTCAAGGATACAGCATCAGAGGAACTTAGTAATGCATTGCTGGAAAGTTATGGAGACTGGCATGAGGAAAGCACTGACAGTGGTCTTCAAAAAATTACTTAATGCACAACCCTGGAAATTAGTGGAGACTTTTTTATGTTTCATACATAATTTTAAAATAATGTTTTAAAAAGTTTTATCTGAATGCAGAATGCACAGACAAAACATTTACTGTATTAGCCCTGCAGTGAAGTGAAATAAAGATCAGCAACAGCAATACTGTAATTACCACCACCATCATCATCATCATCATCATCCAGCCTCTTTTCCACTCAAATCAATGAACTGTAAGTACTGCAGTACTAACATAAATAAAAACCCAGTTGTCCTGTGAGACATACCTTAGTGCATACTAATAAAAAGAAACCATTCTGTAAGTCACATCTCAATACAAACTAATAAAAACAAATAAATATGAGTAATAATAATAATGCCATACGAATGCAACAACACACACTAATTACTGGCAAACAGGCAACGCAGAAACCATTACATTCCAAAAATCTAGATATCACATTTGAAAAAAAAAAAAAAAAGCAAATCAAAACAATGGTGCAGTTGCAGACAAATCTGCTTCACTATTAAGCCAAATAATTACGAACCTCTTTTATAATGCAGGCAGCCCTCAGTACAAGTCAAGGATGTGTTTCAATACATCACTGCTTCTTTGAAAAATTGAGGGGATCTGGCTAATCAATGTTACAGACAACAACGGAATTTGAACAGGTAATTTCTCAGAAATTTATATGAGACTTAACCTCTTTGGCCTGAAGTCTTATCAGTCAAGGAATCTCCCCAACACCTCTTCCTAAGCTATTTGTTTTGCTTGTTACACCTTGCTCTCCTCTTCTGTGTCATATAAACCTTTCTAATATCACAATGCTCTGCATATACATACTGCAATGTCCGAAATTATAACCACCTGTATCCAAAAATAAATCTCAAAGGATAAGGTGCTAGGGAGCAATCTTAAACAGAGAGAATACAGGACTTTGATTTGATAATGCATTTTTCTTCTTTACTCTTATTTTCTGGTGATTTTAAGCAACCAAGGAGGGATCGTTTCTATTTAAAACATTAACTGACCCATCTGGTTCAAAAAGTCTCTCCTAAGCTGAATATAATCATCACAACAGGTTTTAATTCATCAGCAACCTAATAATGAATCACTATAACCCCTTCAATCATTTTTTTTTCTTATTTTCCTTTGTGGAAGGTGGTGGCACCATCATCCACTCACCTGATGTAGTGCTACCTACTTCTTCCTTCACCTTTATCATTCTTTTTCTAAGTCTGCTCTCTTCTCTTCCTATTCGTTCCACCTTTCCTGTCACTTTTTGTTACTCTTCTTTCCTTTTCAGGTGGCTTTACACTGAGTGACAAGCCAAACGGTTGCCTGTAAGCCAAGAAACCATTTACAACACTGGGTGGTAGCCAAATAACCAAACCACGTGTTCCGTCAGTGTCAACAAGTGGGTTGTCGGAGGGTTAGTGCCCCTGCAAGTAAAACAACTAACTCAGAGAAACGGCCACCCCTTTCAGGATTATCGCATCTGGTGATAGATAAACATATTTTTCTTAACATCTCTGGAATATGTATATTCAGCATCATTCATTATCCAATCCTACATTGACCCATGAGAAGCGTAGGAGCCCAGGGCTAGGAAAGTTGGTCCTGACACTTAAGATGAGAGTGACCAGCCTCACTCTTCCTTGAGTGGCATTACATGAGCAATAATAAACCCCAACCACCCCTTGGATACAAACTTTCACAGGCTCAATTTGATTGGAGCGCCGTAATTACCCACTAAACCACCAGGTTTACCTGGGGGTAGGGGGGGTTTTCAAGAATTCTCCCCCAGTATCCCCAATTGTCGTAAGAGGCAACTAAAAGGGTTGGTGGTGAGTTAGTGCCCCACCCCGTAAAACAACTAACTAAAAATACGAACAAGAAGCCTCAGACCGAGACTGACCAAAAGTTGACGAAAAAGAACCAGACAAAGGACGTGGTAAAGATTGCACCATGGAATGTAAGGGGTATGAATGATGAGGTGAAAGAGAGAGAGATTGTACAGGTGCTTGAGAGTGTGAAAATGGATATATGTGGAATAACTGAAACTAAATGGCGAGGTGAGAGTGTGAGCGAATGGGAGTATGGATGGGGTATATGCGCGGGAGTAGGTGAGAATGAGAGGACAAAAGACGGAGAGTGTATTGCTGTGAGCAACAGATGGAAGGAGAATGTACGAGAGTATGGATCAGTTGGGTCAAGGATTGTGTGGATAAGAGTGAAAGTTGGACTACAAATGTGGGCAATTGTGTGCGTGTATGCGCCAAAGCAAGATCGTGTAAGTAGAGTGAGAGATGAGTTCTGGACAAATGTGGAAGCCTGCTTGGAAAAGTTTGAAAGGAATGAGAGAATGTTTCTGATTGGAGATATGAATGGAAAAGTAGGGAATGAGAAGGTGGATGGAGTGGTTGGTGAGTGGGGTGTGCCTGCAGAGATGGATGAGAATGGCAGTGCTTTAGTGGACATTTGTGCCAGGAGGGGGTTGGTGTTATCTAATACCCTCTTCAGGCACAAAATGATCCATAGGTATACATGGCGAGTGGTGAGAAGGGTGGACGGTGGAATGAATGAACGGAAGGCAATGATTGACTATGTGTGTGTGGATGAAAGGATGAGAAGATGTGTAATGGATGCAAGAGTATATAGAGGTTGAGGGAGTGGACTTTCTGACCACCATTTGGTGGTGGCCAGAATCAGAATCCAAACAAGATGGAGGAAGAGAAGAAGAGAAGGACAGGAGGAAGTATTTCTTACAGCGAGGGTAGAAAAATTACAAGAGGATAGAATAAAGGCTGAATATAAAAGGGAAGTGGAGAAGCGTTTGGGTAAATATAGATTGGAGCAGATGGGGGACGTGGAAGGTGTGTGCAAGATATTCAGAGAAGAAATCTGTGCAGCATGTGAGGTGGTGTGTGGGGTGAAGAGAAGACGAAAGGGAGTTCAGGGAACAGCATGGTGGACTGAAGAGGTGAGAGAGGCTGTGGGACAAAAGAAGAAAGCATATAATGAGTGGATGAGGAACAGGGGCGTCGAAGAAGCTGAGAGAGTTATATAAAGAGAGGAGGAGAGAGGTGAAAATATTAGTAAGAGAGAGTAAGAAGAGAGTGGATGAGGAATTTGGAAGGAATTTGAGTGTAAAGTGAAGGGAATGTAAGTAAATGTTCTGGAAGGAGGTAGAGAGAGCTAGACAGGGTGCCAACGAAGCCAGTGGGGGTGTGAAATATAAAAAGGGTAGATTACTAGTGGAGAAGGGAGAAAAAGTAAACAGATGGAGAGAACACTTTAATGAACTGTTGAACATAAAGAATGAAAGTAATGCAAGTATAAGTGGCTGAGGAATGGCAGGGAGAAGGAGGGTTGTGAGAAGAGAGGAAGAAGTCAGTAGGATGGAAGTGGTGGAAGCAATGAAGAAAGTGAAGTTAAAATGGGGAAAGCCCCAGGAAATGATGAAGTGTGTGGTGAAATGCTGAAGCATGGGGGAGAGATAGTAATAGAATGGATGTGGAAGGTGTGCAGATTGGCTTGGGAGGAGGGTAGAGTCCTGGAGGATTGGAAGTCAGGTATAATTATTCCTCCGTACAAAGGAAAAGGGGAAAAAGTGTGTGGTAATCATAGGGGCATTTGCCTTCTGAGTGTAATAGGAAAAGTATATGGTAGAATACTTATTGACAGAGTTAGGGAAATAACAGAGGAATTAGTTGGAGAAGAACAGGGAGGTTTTAGGAAAGGAAGAGGTTGTGTAGACCAGATATTCATTCTTAGATCCTTAGTGGAAAAGTTTCTAGAGAAGAGAAAGAAGTTGTATGCAGCCTTCATGGAACTGGAGAAAGCATATGACAGGGTGGATAGACAAGGATTGTGGAAAGTATTAAGAATATATAGAGTGGATGGGAAGTTGTTGAAGGCTGTGAAGAGTATGTATGAGGGTGCTAAGGCTGCAGTGCGTGTGGATGGCAAACTGAGTGAATCTTTCCATTTGAAGGTTGGATTGAAACAAGGGTGTGTCATGTCTCCATGGTTGTTCAATCTGTATATGGATGGCGTTATAAAAGAGATACAAGGTCGGGCAGTGGATGTTGGACCGGCCCTAGTGAGAGAGGGCAGTGTTTGGAAACTCCCTGTACTGTTGTTTGCAGATGATACTGTGTTGTTGAGCGAAGACGAAGGGAAGCTGCAAGGCTTGGTAGATGAGTTTGGGAGAGTGTGTAAGAAACGGAATCTAAAGTTGAATGTAGGGAAGAGTAAAGTGATGATCTTTGAGAGAAGTGAAGCCAGTGAATGTACAGTGAGAATGGATGGGAAGGATATGGAGAATGTGAGTGCATTTAAGTACTTGGGTAGTGTGATGAGTAAGGAGGGAAGTCTGGAGGGTGAAGTGCTCGAAAGGGTGCAGCAGGGAAGGAAGGTTGCTGGTTCGTTGAAAGCAGTGATAAGAAACAGGGAGGTGAGCATGGAAGTGAAAAAGTTGTTACATGACAGTATTGTGATACCAACTCTAACATATGGAAGTGAAGCTTGGACCCTGTTGGAAGGACAGAAGTCAAGAGTGAAAGCAGTGGAAATGAGTTATTTGAGAGGAGCATGTGGAGTCACATGGAGAGACAGAATGAGGAAGTGAAGGAGCGTTGTGGTGTGGTTGTGGACGTAATAGGAAGCGTTAGGAGAAACACGTTAAGGTGGTTTGGGCATGTGGAGAGGATGGAGAGTGAAAGACTGACAAGGAGAGTGTATGTGAGTGAGGTGGAGGGGGTGAGAGGGAGGGGGAGGCCGAGGATGAGATGGAGGGATGGAGTGGAGAGGTACATGAGAGAGGGGGGTGTGAGTTGGGAGTGGGGTAGTGAAGTGGCGGGGGACAGAGCGACATGGAGGCGATTTGTTTGTGGCCACCCCGTGCGGGATTGAGGCGTCTGGCAACAGATAGATAGACAGACCACCAGGTGCCAAAATATGGTTATATGGTTACCACCCAGCATAGGAAGTGGTTTCCTGGTGTACAGGAAACCATTTGGTTTGTCACTCAGTGTAGTCACCCACAGGTAGAAGGAAGAGGAAAGAATGAAGGAAAGCAAACAGAGGAGGGAGTGTAAAGTCACCTGCAGGCAGAAGGACGAGAAAAGAATAAAGGAAAGAAAGACAGAAGAGGATGGAAGGAAAGAAGGATGGAGGAGAGGAATGGGCAGACACCTGAGAGCAGCACTACATCGAGTAAGTGGATGGTGAGCGTCCCCACCTACCACACACAAGAAACAAGAGTAGCAGGAGTGGAGAAAACGGCGGAGAGGAATGTCCAGGAGTTAAAAAAGGTATGGGAAGTAATTAAGCAGCTGCAGGAACGGACCATAGAGCAAGAGAGAGAGATCAAAGTCCTACAGAATAGGCTAGAAAAAGTTAGCACACGTAGTGAGGAACAAGAAAAAGAAGTTACAGAATTAAAGGCGAATGACGAATCCGCATCAAATGAAATAAAACAGCTGAAGAGGGAGAATAAGAGGTTGGAAGAAGAAAGGGACAGAATAAAAAGTAAACTAGATGAATATGAATCAAAATCGAGGAGGCAAGATGAGCATATTCAGGAAATCAAGGAACATAAGGGGTGGAAGAAAATACAGGAGGAAGGAAATGTAAATTTAAAGGAAATCATAGAACAACAAAGTAAGGAAAAAGTGGAGAAGGAAGTAGTTAGAGTACTAAGAAGTAGAGAATCTTTGGTCAGGGATGTAGCAGACAAGAAAAAATGTGTGATAATTTCAGGAATAAAAGAAAAACGAATGACAGTAAGATCTGAAAGAGAGAGAGAGGAACTGAGCAAGGCTAAAGAAATAATATCAGTGGTTATGGAAGGAAACAATGAAGTCCACGAAGAGATTGAAGAAGTGTTTAGGTTAGGAAAGTACGAGGATGGTGGGGCAAGGCCCTTGAAAGTAAAGTTTAAGTCCCAAGTAATAGTGAATGAAATCATAAGTAGAATGTGGAAATTGTCAGAGAAAGAGGGGTTTAAAAATGTTTGGATTAAGAGAGATGCAAATGAAGAGGAAAGAGCTAAATTAAAGGAGTTAGTAAACGAAGCAAAGATAAAAAACAAACAACGAACGGAGGAAGAGAAGACAGAGTTCTATTGGAGAGTTATGGACCAGAAATTGAGAAAGTGGTACCGACGGAAGGAAGGAGAGACGAGAGTATAAAAAACGATGAAAAAAGTTTGAAAGTGGCATACACAAACATTGATGGACTAATATCGGCGAGATTAGAAATCAACGATTTTTTGAGGGTAAACGAACCTGATGTTATGTGCTTTGTAGAGACCAAATTGAAAGAAGATATTGATATTCATATGGGAGGTGGGAAATACAAATTGTGGAGAAGAGACAGAAAAGAAAAAATGGGAGGAGGAGTGATGATAGCAGTGAAGGACAGTATAAACGTAGATACTGTGGAAATGGCAGAGGGCAGGGCTGAAGCCATAAACTTGAAATTAGAAACTGGGGAGAATGGTAAGAGAGATATGGCAGTGGTATATGTTCCCCCTAAGACAAGAGCATGGAATGACGATGAATACCAGGAGATGTTGTCAGACATGGGTAGTTATCTACAGAAAGTGATCGAGAAAAGCAACAATATAATCCTAAAGGGTGACTTTAATTGTAAAGCGGTGAACTGGGAGGAATGGGACTCGGGAGGCAGCGAAGATTCGTGGGGCACTAAATTGTTAAATATAGCAATGAATAATGTAATGACACAGTGGATTAAAGAAGAGACACGATTCAGAGGTGATGACACACCAGCAAGATTAGATTTGCTACTATCCAAAGAACCTGATGTAATTGAATCATTAAATTATCTGTGTCCTATAGGAAAAAGTGATCATGTGGTCATTGAGTTCCAGATGATAATAGGGAACGTGGTGCCAAGAGATGAGCTTTATAGGCAAGGACGATACAACTTTGGGAAAACAAACTTTGCAGAATTGAGAAAATTTTTTGAAAATGCGGACTGGAGAAAATTCAGGGAAACAAGAGAGATACAGAGGAAGTGGGATATCTTTTTAGACCTCTACAATTTGGGAGTGGAAAAATATGTGCCAAGAGTAAGTGGGAAAGAAAACAGGAAAAAGGTGTGGTTTAATAGAAGGTGTATAACAGCAAAAAAAGAGAGGGACATGGCATGGAACAAATGGAGAAAGAAAGGTAATATCAGAACAAAGGAAGAATATAAAAGAACTAGAAATGAATATGCAAGAATACGTAGAGAGGAAGAAAGGAACTTTGAAAAAGGTATAATTGACAAATGTAAGGATGAACCCAAACTGTTTTATAGATCTGTTAATGGCAAATTGAAGCAAAGGGAAGGAATCACCAAACTGAAAGTAGAAGGAGAGGTCTACAAGGATGCAGTAATGCAAGCTGAAGTAATGAACAAATGTTTCCAATCGGTTTTCACTAAGGAAAGGGAGTTTGTGGAAGGAGAGGGAGTGATTAGAAAAGTAGTGATAAAAGATATAAAAGTGGAAGTGCAGGAAGTGTATAAATTACTGGGAGCTCAAGATGTAAGGAAGGCCCCAGGACCGGATGGAATCTCTAATTGGGTACTGAAGGAATGCAGAGAACAACTGGCGGATAAGATTCACAGTTTAATTGTGTGCTCCTTGGAAGAGGGAAAAGTGCCTCGGGAATGGAAGAGGGCAAATGTGGTGCCAATCTATAAGGGAGGAAACAAGGAAGAACCCCTGAATTATAGACCAGTGTCCCTAACCAGCATGGTTGCGAAATTGTGTGAGAGAATCCTGAAAGATAGATGGATAAAATATATGGAAGAGATGAATATTTTGACTGAAAGTCAGTTTGGATTCAGAAGTGGAATGTCATGTGTTTCCAACTTGTTGAGCTTCTACTCAAGGGCAATTGACGTGCTACAGGAGAGAGACGGTTGGGTGGATTGTGTGTACTTAGAT
>JAGKTI010000760.1:93937-114848 GCA_018397915.1 Birgus latro | reverse complement strand
TGTACAAGCTGCTCTAGGTCATTAAGGATAGAAAAGATGTAGGCTTGTTCACCAGGTGGATCAGTTAAAGGAGAGGAGAGCCAAAGGTGGTGGTGAACATTGAAATCTCCTAGAATGGAGATTTCAGAGAAAGGAGAAATGGATAGAATGTGTTCCATCGTAGAAGTAAGATAGTCAAAGAATTTTTGATAGTCAGTAGAATTAGGAGATAAGTAAACAGCACAGATATATTTAGTCAGAGAATGACAGGAAAGCCGAAGCCAGAGAGCAGAGAATTCAGAAGAATCAAGTTCAGGAACACTAGGTATACGCAACAGCCACCTTTGGCTTTGAAACGAGAATAGAGAAAGTAGGAGGATACAGAAAAGGGTTTGCTGTCAGTTGCCTCAGACAGCACAGAGGAGACTTAAGACTGGATAGATAAGAGGATAGATAAAGCTTCCCTTAAACCCTTTAACAGTGTGGCTCTATTAAATTTTAGTGACATGGCAAAAAATAGGAAAAGCAGATGCCTCATGATACTAAATCACCAAGGGGATCAGAGTGGCATAGGAATGTGGATAGTTTGAAAGGTGGAGCAGGAGAAGTGGTCAAGGCAATGAGTGGGGTGGGTGGATGTTGGCTGTGTGCAGGAGGTTAGATATAAAGGGAGACCAGCCAGAATGATTGCTGGGAGGGATTGTTGGTACAAGATATTTTGCCATGAAAGGCCAGATGGATATAATAGTGTGGGTGTGCTGGTTAAAGAAAAATGGGTGGAATATGTCATGAATGTAATTAGAGTGACTGAAAGGACTACAGTAGTGAAAATTTTGTTCGGTACACTCATATTTTCATTTACACTGGCATATGCTCCACAGGCTGGCTTGGATGATGTAAAAAAAAAAGACAGATTCTGGGATGACTTAATAAGTGTGGTTAGTGATATGGAGGATGACGACATTGTAGTTTTGCAAGGGGACTTACATGGTCATATAAATGAAGCAGCTCAAAGATATGGAGGGGTACATTGGGGATGCACAAATGATATGAAAAATGAGGAAGGGGAAAGGATACTAGAGTCTGGGAAGGCAATGTTAAAGTTACAGCGAGTAAAGAGTGTGTGCAGCAACACAAATTATTGATACAGTATGCAGCATGATGCTTAAGGAGTGGATGATCAAAAAGAGGACATATGCACCTGGGAGGAAAATATGGAAGTTGAAAAATCAAGCAGTATGGGGTGCCTACTATAGCAGGATGAGTAGTGTGGTGGCTGAACAGGGAGATGATGACAGAAGTGTTAACGAACAGTACAGGGCTCTCAAGAATAATCTCCTGAGAGTTACTGATGCAGTCTCTGGATGGAAAAGGGTCCCCCCAAGACATAAAGTAACATAGCAGTGGAATGAGAGTGTAGAAGCTACAGTTAAGGAGAAAAGAAGGCTTTTCTGGGAATGGAAAAGGGATGGTAACAAAGATGAATACTTGGCTGCCAAGTATAGGGCCAGAAAAGTGGTATACAGGGCAAAATCTGAGTCTCAGAAACTTTTACTGGATACCCTAAATAGTGCAGAAAGGAAGAATAAGATATTTAAGGAGACAAATCAGATGACTAGGGAAAACACAGATATCGTAGGTGAGCAGTGTGTGAAGAATGATGAGGGAAAAGTAGTGGTGAACAGTGAGGATATTAAAGATGCCTGGAGAAAACATATAACCAGTTGCTATATGAGGAGTGTGACTGGAGTCGGCAAATCCAGTGTTAGGCCCTTGGCCTTAGATTGATACTGCTACTGTGGGCAGGTCGATACGCTGGATGCAGGTGGGGAAGGCAGCAGGTGTGTCTGGGTTGATGGCTGAATGTTGAATGCCTCAGGAGATAAAGAAGTGGGGTTAGTTACTGATTTGATCATCATCATCAATAACCAATCCCATGTTGCCCTATGAGGAGCGCAGGAGCCTAGGGCTAGGCAAGTTGGTCCTGACGTTTAAGATGAGTGACCAACCTCATTCATCCCTGTGTCGCATTACGTGAGCAATAAACTCCAACCACCCCTTGAATATAAACTTGCACAGGCTCGATCTGGCTGGAGTGCCCTGATTACCCACTAAACCATTAGGCACCACAATTTGGTTATATGGTTACCCCCCTGGGGGTAGGGGGTTTTTCCCCCCTGGGGGTAGGGGGTTTTTCAAGAATTCTCCCCCAGTATCCCTGCTTGTCGTAAGAGGCGACTAAAAGGGTTGGTGACGGGTTAGTGCCCCACCCCGTAAAAACAACTAACTTGTAGGAGGAGGCTGTAGCACGGGCCGAACAGGGTAGTACTCCCGAGGGGAATGGAATGCTGGTGATAGGGAGAGCTGGAGCTCCTTTCACTAGCTACCTAATCATCCTCCTTTGCTGACCTTTTCAGTGTGACAGTAACATGAAGAGTAGACCAGCATACTCTCCCAAACATTTCCTCTAACTATCATATGCACTACACCACATGCATTTACATATCACACAACGTATCCCACTACGTTACAGGGGTTGACGCCAGCAAGGGCATGCGGCCACAAAACTTTGCCCCCGCTACCTAGTGGCGGACTTTCTGGGGGAGGCTTGACAGGGGTTCCGCCAGCATAGATCACCGGTCCGGGGCAAGATAGGGCTCGAACCTGTGCTAGAGGGTACAGGGCAATGTGGTTCCCAGGCTGCCGCTTCCGCTCATTAGAGAGGGGCCCGAACCTGGGAGTAGCGCCCCAGGAGGCTGCCCTATCAGTGGGTGTATAATGGCGGGGCAGTTGCAGTGCCAAGCCGCGCTTGGAGGGTGTCCCTGCAGGTGTCCTGGCAGGGTGCCCCGAGGCCACTACCACAGCCACTAGTAAGATGATGGGCTAGGGGTCCCAGATCCATTGCCTGGACCTAGGACTGTGCAATGGGCTGGGCCTTTGGAATGTTTACCCCCCTTTATCTTACCGACTATGAACTACAAAAACAAGCACCAAAGCAAGCCTGAGGACAGCAAATCACCCAGGGGGTTTAGGGTGGGTTCGTGGAATGTGGGAAGTTTGAAGCGAAGAGCGGGGGAAGTTGTTGAGGCATTTAGTAGGAGGTGGGTGGATGTGGCTTGTTTGCAGGAAGTCTGGTACAGGGGTGGGTCAGCCAGAAAGATTGCTGGGAAGGATTGCTACTATAAGCTGTTTTGGCAGGGGGGAACTGACGGATGTGGGGGTGTGGGTGTGTTGGTTGCGGAGAAATGGGTGGAGTATGTTATGAATGTCATGAGAGTAAGTGATAGGATAATAGTAGTGAAAATTTTGATCGGACGGGTGATGATTTCAGTTATATCAGCATATGCTCCACAGGTAGGATTGGATGACGCAGAGAAGGATAGATTTTGGGATGATTTAATACGTGTAGTAAGTGGTATGGGTGATGATGAGGTAGTGGTTCTGGGAGGGGATTTAAATGGTCATGTTGGTGAAGCAGCTCAAGGTTATGAAGGAGTCCATGGAGGATGTGCATATGGTGTGAGGAATGCGGAAGGGGAAAGAATACTCGAGTTTGGGGAGGCTATGGACATGATTGTGTGCAACACACATTTTAGAAAAAGAGTGAGTAGATTGATTACGTACGAGTCCGGGGGAAATAGTAGTCAGATAGATTATTTTCTGGTCAGGAGGGTTGATAGGAGATTAGTGAGGGATGTTAAAGTTGTAGGAAGTGAGGAGTGTGTGCAGCAGCACAAACTGTTGATTTGTGACATGGTGCTTAAGGAATGAATGATGAGAAGGAGGACATATGTACCTAGGAGGAAAATATGGAAGCTGGGAAACCAATCAGTAAGGGATGCCTTTTATAGTAAGATGAGGAGAGTGGTGGCTGAACAGGAAGCCGTAGATAGAGACGTTAATGAACAGTATAGAGCCCTTAAGAACAACCTCTTGAGAGTTACTGATACAATATGCGGTTGGACAAGAGGCCCACCAAGACATAAAGTAACCTGGTGGTGGGATGAGGGTGTAGAAGCTGCAGTTAAGGAGAAAAGAAGGCTTTTTCGGGAATGGAAGAAGGGTGGTAACAGGGAGGAGTACTTGGAGGCCAAGCGCAGGGCTAGAAGAGAGGTATACAGGGCGAAGTCTGAGTCACAGAGACTTTTACTTGATAATCTAAATCATGAAGGAAGGAAAAATATGGTTTTTAGGGTGGCAAATCAGGTGAAGAGAGATGATCGGGATATTGTAGGCGAGCAGTGTGTGAAGAATGATGAAGGAAGGGTAGTGGTAAACAGTGAGGATATTAAAGATGCATGGAGAGAGCATTATAGCCGGTTGTTGAATAAGGAGTTTGATTGGGATAGGGAAGGTTTGGAGCCAGCTGATCCAGTGTTTGGGCCTTGGCCTTTGATTGACGCTGCTACTGTGAGTGAGACAATAGGCAGGATGCGGGTGGGGAAGGCAGCAGGTGTGTCTGGGTTGACTGCTGAAATGTTGAAGGCCTCAGGAGATATTGGGGTGAGGTTAGTCACTGACCTGATAAATATGATTATATATGAGTGTGTGGTCCCAGATGATTGGCTGAAGAGTGTAATTGTAAATGTGTACAAAGGGAAGGGGGATGCCCTGGAAAGGGGAAATTACAGAGGTATAAAGCTCTTAGATCAGATAATGAAAGTAATGGAGAGAGTTCTAGAAGGTATGATTAGAGAAAGAGTGAATATCAATGAGATGCAGTTTGGGTTTATGCCAGGCAGGGGGACCACTGATGCCATATTCATTGTTCGACAGCTTCAGGAAAAATATATTGGCAAGAAAAGGGAATTGTATTTTGTTTTTGTTGATTTGGAAAAGGCCTTTGACCGAGTCCCTAGAGAGGTGGTGAAGTGGGCAATGAGAAAGCTGGGGTTGGAAGAGTGGCTGGTTAGGGTGGTTATGGCCATGTACGTGGGTGCTCACACTCAGGTAAGGGTGAATGGAGCTTTGAGTGATGAGTTTCCCGTGAATGTTGGTGTGCATCAGGGGTCAGTTTTGAGTCCCTTGTTGTTTATCATGGTGCTTGAAGCCCTCTCACGTGACTTCAGAGATGGACTCCCATGGGAGATGTTGTATGCTGATGATTTGGTGTTGATTGCTGAGAATGAAGAGGAGGCTGAGGAAAGATTTAAGAAGTGGAGAGATGGTATGGGGTACAAGGGCTTAAGGGTAAATGCAGATGAAACAAAAGTGATGATATCTAGGGTTGGTGGCAGTACAATCAGAGGAGAGAGAGAGTGGCCATGTGCAGTTTGCCACATGGGTGTGGGAAGTAATTCCATCTTGTGCAGTGTTTGTGACAGATGGGTGCACAAGAGATGTAGTGGTATTAGAGGTAGACTGCGAGATAATGCTGATTTCATGTGTGCGATGTGTCTGGGAAAGCAGGTGGAGATTGTTAGGCGTGAGAGGGTTGAACTTGCAGGTGAGTCTCTTGAGTGTGTGGAGGAGTTTTGTTATCTGGGAGACATGTTATGTGCCGGAGGTGGGGCTGGAGTTAGCTCGGTTGCTAGAGTGAGAAGTGGTTGGAAGAAGTTCAGGGAGCTGTTGCCTCTCCTGACATTGAGAGGACTCTCCTTACATGCTAAGGGGTCTTTGTATGCAGCATGTGTTAGGAGTGTGATGCTGTATGGTAGTGAGACCTGGGCAGTAAAGGAAGAGGATATTCACAGGTTTAAACGTACAGAAATGACAATGATTAGGTGGATGTGCAGTGCGTCCCTGCGTGCAAGGCCTGGGGGGGCTGGGTTTACGATAGAAGAGTTGAGAGGTGGGATGGGAGTGGAGTGTATTGTTGTGATGAGGAGAGGTAGGCTGAGGTGGTTTGGACATGTGGAGAGGATGGGGGATGATAATTGGGTACAGAGGGTGAGAAGTGTTAATATTGGGGGAGGGGTTGGGAGGGGTAGACCGAGAAAGACATGGGACGAGGTCATTAAATGTGACTTAAGGGTTAAGGGACTGAATAGGGAGGCTGCCAGAGATCGAGCAGCGTGGAGAGCCGCCATTAGGTGACCAAGGCCGACACATGCAAGCATGTTGGAGCCTACGAAAACGAAAACGAAAACGAAAACAACATAGTAAATGGTTTCCTGGTGTACAGGAAACCATTTGGCTTGTCACTCAGTGTGGAGTCACCCACAGACAGAAAGAAGAGGAAAGAATGAAGAAAGAAAGACAGAAGAGGAAGGAAGGAAAGAATGAAGGAAACACTGAAGAGAAAGGAAGGAAAGAAGGAAGGAAGAGATGAAAAGGCAGTCACCTGAAAGCAGCACTACATCAAGTGAGTGGATGGTGAGTGCCCCCACCTACCACTTACTGATCTCATAAATAGGACTATATATGAGTGTGTTGTCCCAGATGATTGGCTGAAGAGTGTGACTGTAAAAGTGCACAAGAGGAAGGGTGATGCCCAGGAAAGCAGAAATTATAGAGGCATAAAACTTCTGGACCAGATAATGAAGGTAGTGAAGAGAGTTCTTGAAGGTATGATTAGTGAAAGATTGAATACTGATGAGATGCAGCTTGGCTTTATGCCAGGCCAAGGGAACCACTGATGCCATTATTCATTGTTTGACAGCTTCAGGGAAAATACAGTATACAGGAAAGAAAAGGGATCTGTACTTTGTTTTTGTTGATTTGGAGAAGGCCTTTGACAGAGTCCCTAGGGGGGTGGTGAAGTGGGCAATGACAAAGCTTGGGATTGAGGAGTGGCTGGTTAGAGTGGTTATGGCAATGTATGTGGGTCCTCGCACCCACGTGAGAGTGAATGGAGATTTATGTGATGAGTTTTCCGTGAATGCTGGTGTGCATCAGAGGTCAATCTTGAGCCTCTTGTAGTTTAACATGGAACTTGAAGCCCACTCATGTGACTTTAGAAATGGATTCCTGTGGGAGATGTTGTAAGCTGATGATTTGGTGTTGACTGCAGAGATGGCAAGGAGGTGAAGGAAAGATTTAGGAAGCAGAGAGATGGTATGGGGCACAAGGGCTTCAGAGTAAATGCAGATGAAACAAAGGTGATGGTATCCAGAGTTGGTGGCGGTACTGTCAAAGAAGAGGGAGAGTGGCTGTGTGTGGTATGCCACAAGGACTTGGGAAGAAATTCCATCTCGTGCAATGGTTGTGATAAGTGGGTGCATAAGAGATGTAGTGGTATTAGAGGCAGACTGCAAGATAATGCTAATTTCATGTGTGCAGTGAAGACTGTCAGGAGTGAAACGATTAATCTTGCAGGTGAACATCTCAAGTGTGTGGAAGAGCTTTGTTATTTGGGAGACATGTTATGTGCTGGAGGTGTGGCTACAGTGAGGAGTGGTTGGAAGAAAGTTGCCTATCCTGACACTAGGAGTGCTGCCTCTCCTGACACTGGGAGTGCTCTCCCTCCATGCTAAGTGATCTTTGTATGCTGCATGTGTTAGGAGTGTAATGCTGTATGGTAATGAGACCTTGGCAGTAAAGGAAGAGGATATTTGCAGGCTCAAATGTACAGAAACGACAATGATTAGGTGGATGTGCAGTGTGTCCTTGAATGCAAGGCCTGGGGAGAGCAAGGTTTATAAGAGGTGGGAGGGACTGGAGTATATTTGTGCTGTGGTGAGAAGCGGTAGATTGAGATGGTTTGGGCATAAGGAGAGGATGGGAAATGACAATTGGGTGCTGAAAGTGAGAAGTGTTAAATGTTAGGGGTAGGGCTGCGAGAGGCAAACTGAAAAAAAGACCTGGGACAAGATCACTGAGTGTGACATCAGGGATGTGGTACTGAATACGGAGACTCCCAAAGACCGAGCAGCATGGAGAGCCACCATCAGGTGATCAAGGCCGATGTATGCAAGCATGTTGGAGCCTTTAAAATTAACTGAAATGATCCTTTATATCTATCTACCTCTCTTTATTTCAATCATCAAATCTTTTTTTGTCCCATAGGGCAAGAATATTCAGTCCCAATATTTAAGGTAAGGGTGGCCAACCCCACTCTCCCCTAAGTGACACTATGTAAGCAATAAACCTTAACCACCCCTCAGCTGTAGAACCTTATGGCCCCACCTAGGTGAAGTGTCTTTAATCCACTAGATCATCAAGCATCACAATCATTCTATCATTAGCATCCAATGTAATGAATAGTTTCCTGGGTTACAAGAAACCATCTGGGTTTTCATTCAGTGTAGTCACCTAAAGGCGGTGGCTCAATCGGTAGAGAGGTGGCCTGCGGTCCCACGGACCCAGGTTCGAATCCTCGCTGGGGCAGGGAACAGTTTAAGGATTTGAAATTCAGCAAATCAGGCTTTACTGATCTACCAGAAAACCCGCCGACATGTCGTAAAAATACCCCCGCTAATACCAATACACCAGTCCTGTATGAGACAGCCCTGGCATGTATTCAATATGGACGGTGGGTAGGAGGACTGCTGGGCCATGATAGCAGGCTGTGAAGCCTATGCCCAGAGTCGGACACATAAAAAAAAAAAAAAAACTATAATGCGTAAGTGGACGGCAGTGGCCAAACCTACCACAAGCATGTTGTTAAGGTGAACAAAACAGGATCTTTCGCGCTTGGAGCACGTTCTCCAATTTTCTGTAAATTTTGTCACTAATACAATGCTTTAAGCTGATTGAAATGTGAATTTATTTTGGGGGAGAAATTATTTTTTCTAAAGTCAGGTTAGGTTAGTTTATAATAATAATTAGGTTAGTTAGTAGTAATAACAAATAATATTTAGGTATAACATTCATCTCCTTGCTCCACACGTAGATAAATACAACTATGGTGGATAACAGAGGTGTGCCACTCTCAAACCACATTCCTTTCCTGACAGAAATCCACTTGTTACAGCCACGTTTACAGCAGCGCCACTGAACAGATCAGCAACGAATGCTTATGTTCATCGAATACTGACAGCAGCATAACTTAGATTTTGGATCTGTGTTTATACTTAAATGTTATTTGTTATTATTATTATTAACTAACCTTAATTATTATTGTTAACTAACCTAACCTAACTTTTTTAAAAATGTTTTCTCCCCCCAAAAAGTTCAAATTTGCAGTCACCTTAAAAAACTGTAATAGAGACGAAATTTACATAAACACGAGAGAACGTGCATCAAACACAAAAGATCTACTAAATAATCTGGTGGCAGGAAAAAAAAAAAATAAATAAATAAATCATGTTTAATGATTTTTCCTCCCAAAATGGCAAAGTTGTCCAATCAGTCTTATATCAACCAAAGCATGATCATGTGTGCAAATATCCACACACAGAAATGACAATAATCAAGTAGATGTGCAGTGCATCCCTGAGTGTGAGACCTGGGGGGTCAAGGTTTATGATAGAGGAGTTGAGGGATAGCATGGGACTGGAGTGTACTGGTGTTGTGATGAGGAGAGGTAGACTGAGATGGTTTGGGCATGTGGAGAGGATGGAGGATGACTGTTGGGTGCGGAAAGTGAGAAGTGTTAATGTTAGAGGTAGGGTTGCAAAAGGTAGACTGAAAAAGACCTGGGACGAGGTCACCTCAAGAATATGAGACTGAATAGGGATGCTGCCAGAAATCGGGCAGCATGGAGAGCCGCCATCAGGTAACCAAGCCTGATGCATGCAGGCATGTTAGAGCCTTCAAAAATGAACAAAAGAATGCGCATGTGCAACACACACACAGACACACACACACACACACACACACACAAAACTACCCTGATATTATGTTTAAGTTGAGCCCTTTGCTACATCTGTTGCCAGTTGTTAAAGTTTCATCATTTTCAAAATACTGTACCTCTGAACTGACAGCTCAACTCCACTTTAATTTCAACCATACAATAATATTTAGAATGAATCAAAGGATGAAGGAAGCCCAAGAAACAATCCATCCTATTTCTATTACTTTTTATGTCTTTTCTATGCATCCATGTGCTTTTTTTCCTGCCTCTGGATGGACTTGAAAAGCACTGAAAGTTAGGTTAATCTGGATATCTTATACAGCAAGTCCTTATTATATGACAAAGATGTGTTATCATGCAACTGATTACATAAATTGGTGGAAACTAGAAAAATCAGCATTATAGGCAGCATAGGAAAACAGGCAACCCTTTCTGTAATTTGCAGTGAACTTCAGTTCAATACGCAACATGAAAAAATGCAATACATATAAACGAAAACTTACTCTATATCTTCCATCACTTCATTAGTTACTGTACTTTTTTTTTTTCAATTAATATTCCTACTTCCTGATTTTACTCAAAATAGGAAAGGCCTCTTGCACTGACAGGGTTAATAGAGGCTGTATGTAACTAACTCACTGGAGTTTGAAAATCACAGAGTAAAATTGTCTGAAGGTGGAGAGAGAAAAAACTCCATCAAGGGAAAGGGGTTAACACTATCTGACCAATATCACATGGTCTCACAAAAACAGTATTTAATGTCAACAAGATGTTAAACTTACTGTGCTCTACATTCTGATATACAGTACAAACAATTCTGAGATACTAATCTCAACGTTGTTTCATTTAACATAAAGTACTCTGCCTTATGCTCATGCCACTCACTCAAAAACTAACTGCCAATCTCATATTTACTCTTGCCAGGAATAGGGGTCTGAGGCTAAGCTACCTGGTACATTTAGGGGTAGTTGACCACCTACTTGCTCTGGTGACATTACATGACACAAAAGCAGTAAGTGGGACATTCACGCCATTAAACCACCAGGCACCTTCATGCCACACATAAAATACGGCATTATCCTAACTGTAGTTACTGAGAATTACCAAGCTTACTGGCAATGAAACACACAGACAAACACTGCTTACTTCCTCAAACATAAGGGTATTAATAAAGAACACCTCATTACAAGTCACCTGTTCTGATGTCCTTTTTTTCATTTAAATCTACTGTTAAGTTACAGAAAAACTCAACAGAAATCCACTGTTACCTATAAAGCATTTTTGCAATTTTCTCCCAATTTACAGCACTAATTGTACAGAAAGTATGATAGTTTGTAACACATCCATGACTTACAATACAATGATGATGATTGCATTCTATTATTTTTGTTCACTGTAGAATACTGTAGGCTATTACTTGATGCTGTTCTCCCAAATACCCTAATTCAATTACTTGCATTCATTTGGATAAAATTATGTCTTAGTTTGATAACTGTAACTTAGGACTACAAAAGAATGTGTAAATTCACTACATTACCTCTTAACTCCAGCTACATGATGATGTCTTACTATTTTACTCTTGCTACCACCAGATTATCTATTCATCTATTAAAAAATAAAATAAAAAATAAAAAAATAAAAGAATTAACAGTGAGGCCTTCCTTCAGATAACTAAAATCATTGGGAGGTAGTAAGAAGAAATTTCAATCATTTTGCAAGGGATAGCTGTGATGGTTATATGCGCAACTCCTCAAACTAACCTATTTTCCCATACCACACCATCAACAGGCAAGGTTATCTGACAGCTGACTGTAAACCTACACCAGCTATCAAAATTTGTCCAATGTATGACTGGGACAGTATACTCTTACAATGTCAGTGATCTGCATTTTGTGTTCCCAAACTATTTCATATGGTATAATTTTCTGTAGTATTTACACTTCATTATGGTAAATTTGTACATCCAGATTAAAATACTTTTGTCTCTGTTTTTTGGAAGTATGGACAAGTCCCACCTCCAACTGGTATACTGTACATACAAGTCATTAATAATTTCATTACTATGGATGCATATGGGAACTTCATTCATGAAAACAGCAGATAATTTTGTTCAGATGGGCAATTCTACCAGTGTGCTTTACAGTTCCTTCATTAACTTTTTGCTGCTATGGACACACTAAGGTCTTTTATTCAAAGTTTCAGCGAACAATTTTGCTCTGCTGAAAGAAATCCTGGCAGTCAAAGGGCTGAATGACTGGAAAGTAAGCCCTGTTTAATTCAATGCGTTTATGAATATCTTCCATAAACACAATGGCTTGTATAGTACACTGAATAAAATAAAAGTTGGTTTATATACAACTCTTGCATTCCTCTCCTTGCACGCCATAATGAAACTAGTATGTACATCTCCTGCGGTATCTAGTTCAACTGAAACATAAATCTAGTCATAGGAATTCTGCCATAAAGACCTATTTATATACCTGATAGAGTCTCCACATACACAAAGTAAATGCAACTATGGAAACTGAGCTGTGAAGGATTTTTCGCTTGGAGTCATCTCTGCGTACCAGGACCACTGGGGAGGCAGATGAAAGGGAATGAAGGGGCAAGCGAGACAGCCGGCTTGAGTCGTACTCCACCTGTACAAAGAGTACACATCAACGTAATGACCCTAAGTGAAAACACTAACGGCCAATCCCATTATACCTCCTTGCAGATACACGGGCCTGAAGTTAGGTAACCACAGTCCAGTACAGTATATGTAAAAGCAGATGACTAAACTACTCCCTTTGGTAGCATCAGATGATCAAAAAATCTCCAGTCACCCCTTAGGCATTGCACCTGTGCAAGGCTGTCACACTGCTTGGGGAATCCTAAACACTACACCATCAGGTATCATGGAACAAAGTAGAGTAGATAAATTATGGAATTATACTAAGATTACAGTAACCTCAACCCAACCCAGTTCCCACATTTACTGTACATGGAATAGGAAAACCTAGAATATGGCTCCCTGAACTTCCTGAAGACAGAAGGTACCGTACAAGTGGGTATTATCATAATGGGATTTGGTGGTGTAATATCTGCAACTTAATTTTTTTTTATTTAGCAAAAACAGAGGAATATTTTCCAAATGCTTTTTCCTAATAACAAGACTTTCCTTATGATGAAAAACTTAGTTTGAAACCAATTTTGAGTTCATTATGTCGCGGACTGTCCACTGATGAGACGAAATATGAGAGACATCCCAAAGACTGAAAATCATACTTGGAAAAAAGTTTGTGTGACACCCAAAAAGCCAACTTGAATCAAATCTGTATACCTCGTGCATACTAGGGGCTCTACAGTATATGGTACCTTTTGTCCGTAAAAAGTTAGCTGATGTCTGGTAATATACAGACCTATTAGCCCTGTTCCAAGGTAGGGTAATACTGGTATACCTGATGGGGTAATAATGGCATCAGTTTAACCCGAGGTGTCCCGTCGACGTACGGGTACATTGCAACGTTTTGTCACGGCTACACCCACTGACGTACCCATACGTTACGCAATTGCAAGGTCAGACATTTGCACATTTTTCAAGTTTCACGAGTGATTATTGGTAGGCATATGTGGGAGACCTTCCTCTATCTGCTGTCAAGTGGGGATAATGCCTGGCCCCACCTGACCCCCCTCCCCCCCACACTCAGCAATTCACCTGTTAGCATTGACCTGGCCAGTAAAGACATGTCGCGCCACAGTCTCTCCAATGACGAAATTCATGGTGAAAGTGATTCCTGAGGTGGAGGACAAAGAAATAAAGAAGCTAGAGCAAGAAATAAACAGAAGTGATGAGGTGGTAATGTCGTAAAGGAAGGTGCCATATGTGGATGTGTCTGGTGACTGAACATTGCTTATATTGTCTATATAACTGTGTGAAAATCAATATAGTCTTATACTACACATAAATTCGTACCAAATAAATAAATAAATACATAATTTAAAGTGGCTTGAATTAGTTTACCCTCCCATAGTTCGTTTTCTTTGAAGTCAGATACCCTGAGAGAGAACGAAAGGTAAGGCTGACTCGTCACCTGTAGCAACATTTATAAGCTCAGGAGGGCAATTTCTCCATGAATTTTTGATGTTTCTCACCAAAAGCAGAGGTTTGAGCCAGAAAAAAAAAAAAATCCGGAATTGCTCGGGGCTGGGGGGTATTGGAGGTAGGAAATCGGTCGGGACATGACGGGTTAAACACTGGGTTTCTGCCAGTGGGAGCTGAAATAAGAGCTCAAGGGTCTGTCTATCTATCTATCGCCAGATGCCTTAATCCAGTAAGGGGTGGCCACACACAAATCGCCTCCATGTCGCCTTGTCCTCCGCCATTTCACTGCCTTGCTCCGAGCTCACACCCCCCACTCTCATATACCTCTCCGCTCCATCTCATCCTCGACCTCCCCGTCCCTCTCTCCTCCTCCACCTCACTCACTTACACTCTCCTCATCAGTCTCTCACTCTCCATCCTCTCCACATGACCAAACCACCTCAGTGTGTTTCTCCTAATGCTTCCTATTACATCCACATCCACACCACAACACTCCTTCACTTCCTCATTTGTCAGTTTGTCTCTCCATGTGGCTCCACAGGCTCCTTTCAAATAACTAATTTCTACTGCTCTCACTCTTGACTTCTGACCCTGCTACGAGGTCCAAGCTTCACTTCCATATGTTAGAGTTGGTATCACAATACTCTCATGCAGTAACTTTTTCACTTCCATGCTCACTTCTGTTTTTCATCACTGCTTTCAAGAAACCAGCAACCTTTCTCCCTTGTTGTACCCTTTTGAGCACTTCACCCTCTAAACTTCCATCCTTACTAATCACACTACCCAAGTACTTAAACGCACTCACATATTCCATTTCCTCCTCATCCAACCTCACTGTACATTCAATGACTTCACTTCTCTCGAAGACCATAACTTTACTCTTCCCTACATTCACCTTTAGATTCTGTTTCTTACACACTCTCCTAAACTCATCCACCAAGCCTTGCAGCTCCCCTTCGTCTTCACTTAATAACAGAGTATCATCTGCAAACAACAGTACGGGGAGTTTCCAAACACTGCCCTCTCTCATTAGGGCCACTCCAACATCCACTGCCCTACCTTGTATCTCTTTTATAACCCCATCCAAGGGTGATTATTATCAATTTGTAAACTTGATTACATATGGGGAGGACAGACAGTGATACTTAAGACGATCTGGTAACTGTTGGATTAACAGAAGAGTCAGATGAGGAATCACTTGTATCTATTGCAATCTCGAGTCCAAAGCTGAGATGACAGAGATGAAACCTGTAATGTATCATCGTATCATTCATAAAGGATCCAACATACTTGCACACGTCAGCATTGGTCACCTAATGGTGGCTTTCCACACTTATTGATCCCTGGCAGCCTCCCCATTCAGTCCCTTATCTCCGAGGTCACACTCTATGACCTCTTCCCAGGTCTTTTTCAGTCTGCCTCTTATAAACCTAACCCCAATGTTCACACTTTTCACTTTATGCACCCAATTGTTATAATCCATACTCTTTACTTGCCCAAACCATCTCAATCTATCCCTCCTCATCGCAACACCAACACACACTAGTCCTATCCTTCCTCTCGACTCTTCAATTATAAAGCTAGCCTACCTAGGCCTTGCATTCAAGAATGCACTACACATCCACCACCTAATCACTGTCAATAGACGAGTTTCCAGTCAATATTTTTTTAAGGAAAGATACTTGTATAGGTAAAAAATATGCAGAAAAATACTATATCAACCATTTTTTCCAAAAAAAATGTGCAGATACATGAAAAAATAATTGAGAAAGTGGCTGAAAAATCACGTGACTTTGAAACGGCCTCTGATTGGTCATGACATCACTTCTCACACTGCAGAAGCTTAGTCAATTTTGTTTATGTTTAGCCTACATACACTGTGCATATTTCTGACCTCCAAGAAGGCCCAATACAAGAGGAATAATTGCTAGTAACTCGTTCCAATGTGTAAGTGCATAAACAAAAGAACACCAGGGAAATTATTCCTCTGTGTACCAGCCAATGAGAAAATATATGAAAGCAGTGGTAGCTGGCTGCTCATCGGAAGTTCCCAGTGCTGAAATGCAGTCTTTACTGTTGTGAAAATATTATTTTCTTCACCATATAAGTTCATACACACCTAATTACCTGAAATTTGGTAAAAAAAAAAAAAAAAAACTGTGCTTAATGTAACTATTAATAGAAAATTAGGATTCAGAGAGGAAACGTGATAAGGTTAGTATTTCTACTTTAAATCACCATCAGGCCTTGACAGACTTCTGTTTTGCACAAATAACGATTTTCAGTACAAATAAATGTACAGTAATCCCTCTACTATTCGAACACCCATTATTCGGATCCCTCACTATTCGGACATCGTGGGCTGGCTGTCCGCCCACCAAAATGCCCAAAAATTCGAAAAAATCTGAAAAAAATCCGATTTTTTCCGACCGCATCAGTTTGAATTTCCCACTCGCGCCGACTAGCTCCCTTCCCGCCAAATCGCCCTCCTACTAGTTCTGTCTCAACTCCTGTGAACAGTGGATGGCTGTCCGATCTTTTGCGGTATTTTCGTTCTTGTTTAAATAATCAGAAGTCACTGTGCTAAGGATTAAGTGTAGTTAAACACTGGATTACTGGACATGTTTCAAGAGCAATTATGACTACTGTAAAAACCTCAGAGATGGGGGTAAACAACAATGCTGGACTGTAAGTAAACATTGTCAACTGCTAAATATTTTCCATAATCACTTCTAAATCCTCATTCTCTGGTTACATTTTATTTACTTCATGCTTTGTGTCCCATATTTGAGTGCACAGGCTGTGAAAGAGGTGATTTTCTCAGTGATTGCCATGTCTCTTACTTACGTTCACTATCTAGTCAAATGGTTAACAATTTTGCCCCCCACACCTCTAAATCATAATTTTTCTGGTTACATTTTATTTACTTCATGCTTTGTGTCCCATATTTGAGTGCACAGGCTGTGAAAAGGTGATTTTCTCAGTAATAATCATGTCTCTTCCTTAAGTTCATTATGTAGTCAGCTGGCGAACACCCCTGCCTTACTCACCTCAAAATCATCATTTTTGGGTTAAAATTTGATTAATTCATTCTCTGTACCAATTACTTATGTGAATGGGGTCTTAATTAAGTGCTATGCATGTCCGGGAGGGAGTTAGGTAGGTGGTTTTCTGAATTAGGTTACGTTAGGTTAGGGTCAAGAATGACTGGTGCTGTAGGTGAACAGTGAACACCTTTGCCATACCTAACTCTTTTTCTGGTAACAATTTATTTATTTGATGCTTTGTATCCCATATTTTAGTGCATAAGATATGAGAAATGATGATTTTCATAGTGATAGCCACGTCCGATACTTACTTACACTAAGCTGCCAACTCGTGAACACCCCTGCCTTCTATCTATCTATTGCCAGACGCCTTGATCCCGAACGGGGTGGCCACAAACAAATCGCCTCCATGTCACTCTGTCCCCTGCCATTTCACTACCACGCTTCCAACTCACACCCCCCTCTCTCATATACCTCTCCACTCCATCCCTCCATCTCATCCTCGGCCTCCCCCGCCCTCTCGCCCCCTCCACCTCACTCACATACACTCTCCTCGTCAGTCTTTCACTCTCCATCCTCTCCACATGCCCAAACCACCTTAACGTGTTTCTCCTGACGCTTCCCATCACGTCCTCAACCACACCACAACGCTCCTTCACTTCCTCATTTGTTAGTCTGTCTCTCCATGTGACTCCACATGCTCCTCTCAAATAACTCATTTCCACTGCTCTCACTCTTGCCTTCTGTCCTTCCAACAGGGTCCAAGCTTCACTTCCGTATGTCACAGCTGGTATCACAATACTGTCATGTAACAACTTTTTCACTTCCAAGCTCACCTCCCTGTTTCTTATCACTGCTTTCAACAAACCAGCAACCTTCCTTCCCTGCTGCACCCTTTCAAGCACTTCACCCTCCAGACTTCCATCCTTACTCATCACACTGCCCAAGTACTTAAATTCACTCACATTCTCCATATCCTTCCCATCCAATCTCACTGTACATTCACTGGCTTCACTTCTCTCGAAGATCATCACTTTACTCTTCCCCACATTCACCTTTAGATTCCGTTTCTTACACACTCTCCCAAACTCATCTACCAAGCCTTGCAGCTCTCCTTCCTCTTCACTCAACAACACAGTATCATCTGTAAACAACAGTACAGGGAGTTTCCAAACACTGCCCTCTCTCATTAGGGTCGCTCCAACATCCACTGCCCGACCCTGTATCTCTTTTATAACCCCATCCATATACAGATTGAACACCATGGAGACATGACACATCCTTGTTTCAATCCAACCTTCAAATGGAAAGATTCACTCAGTTTGCCATCCACACGCACTGCAGCCTTAGCATCCTCATACATACTCTTCACTGCCTTCAACAACTTCCCATCCACTCCATATATTCTTAATACCTTCCACAAACCTTGTCTATCCACCCTGTCATATGGTTTCTCCATATCCATGAAGGCTGCATACAACTTCTTGCCCTTCTCTAGAAACTTTTCCACTAAGGATCTAAGAATGAATATCTTGTCTACACAACCTCTTCCCTTCCTAAAACCTCCTTGTTCTTCTCCAACTAATTCCTCAGTAATTTCCCTGCCTTACTCACCTCAAATTCATCATTTTGGGGTTAAAATTCCATTAATTCATGCTTTGTGCCAATTATCTATGTGAATGGGGTCTTAATTAAGTGCTATGCATGTCCGGTAGGGAGTTAGGTAGTGGTTTTCTGATTTAGGTTAGGTTAGGTTAGGGTCAAGAATGACCGGTGCTGTTCGTGAACAGTGAACACCTTTGCCATACCTAACTCTTTTTCTGGTAACAATTTATTTATTTGATGCTTTGTATCCCATATTTTAGTGCATAAGATGTGAGAAATGATGATTTTCATAGTGATTGCCACGTCCGATACTTATTTACACTAAGCTGCCAACTCATGAACATCTATGCCTTACTTACCTCAAAATCATCATTTTGGGGTTAAAATTCAATGAAATCATGCTTTGTGTCCATTTTTTAATGCATATGGTGTGAGAAAGGGTGATTTTCATATTGATTTCCATGTCTGATACTTACACTTGCTAGCAAGTTGTGAGCACCTATGCCTTACTCACCTCTAAATCATCATTTTTTGGTTAAAATTCAATTAATTCATACTTTGTGTCCATTATTTATGTGAAAGGGGACTTAAATAAGTGCTATGTATGTCCGGTAGGGAGGTAGGAAGGTGGTTTTCTGATTTAGGCTAGGTTAGGTTAGGGTCATGAATGACCAGTGCTGGAGCTTCAGGCCCAATATTCGGACAAGACCAGTGTCCGGACATGCCTTTGGCTCTATTACGTCAAATAGTGGAGGGATTACTGTATTTGCAAGTTAAAACGTGCTAAGGTCAGTATTTCTACTTTAGATCGCCCAACAGGCCTTGACAGACTTCTGTTTTGCACAAATAACGATTTTCAGTGCAAATAAATGTATTTCCATGTTAAATTAATATTTATGCAGAGTAGAAGTCTAAGGCAAGTTGTTGAGCTAAAGAAGACACACTTCCGCTAACTTTAGCGCATTTCCTCTCTGAATCCAGATTTTCTATGAGCAGTTAAATTAAACCAAAAAATTTGATTGGATTTCAGATAATTAGGATTAGGTGTGTATGAACCCATATGGTGATAAAATCTATACAACTTACCAATTAAAAATGCCGATTCGGTGTTGATTCGGTAAATGACTGCCAATTTGGTATTTTGTTGCACCCTCCCGAAGGTACATACCTGACTATCAAGTTCAGAGTCATGCACTGAACCTGTTCTTTGAGAAAATTGATAATGAAGACGTCAAATATTACAAATTCATAAGCATAATACCAATATAAATTCATACAACTGATACCCCTGTGGCGGGGGGGGACACAATCTGGCTGCACTGTGGGGTGGTGCTACTACTTTGCGGCCGGGTTGTGTTAGGAAGAATTCCGCCACCGTATTCCCTGCGTGTCGTAAAAGGCGACTAAAAGGGGCAGGGTGAGGGGACTGGGACCCCCTCCTCTGTTTTTAGGGTGAGGAGACTGTAGCACCAGTCGAGCAGGGCAGTACTCCCAAGGAAGATGGAAAGCTGATGACAGGGAGAGCTGGAGCTCCCGTTTCATCAGCCCTCAGGACTCGTTCCTGACCATCCTCCTTTGCTGAACTTTTTCAGTGTCTCAGTTACACAGAGAGTAGACCAGCATGCTCTCCAATACAAGTTTCTCTAACTGTCAACACCAAACTACATACGCGCTACACACTACACTTCCTTTTCTAAATTTAGTAAAATGGCGCACGAAAATCTTGCCTCGGAGTCCCCAGGGGGGGGGACCATAAATGCCCCCACCATTCGCCCCTCTCCCGGCAACGGCTCAAGGAGCTGCCTGGAACCACCGTCTGACTCACTCCTTCTTCATTTCTGTAACATTCGCGGCCTTTCCTCTAACTTTCACGCTGTCGAACACCACCTCTTCTCCTCTAAACCTCACCTTCTCTTTCTCACTGAGACTCAGCTGTCTGAGGCAACTGACAGCAAGCCCTTTTCTGTATCCTCCTACTTTCTCTATTCTCGTTTCAAAGCCAAAGGTGGCTGTTGCGTATATGTACGCAACGATCTATCTTGCTCTCGTGTTCCTGAACTTGATTCTTCTGAATTCTCTACTCTCTGGCTTCGGCTTTCCTGTCATTCTCTGACTAAATATATCTGTGCTGTTTACTTATCTCCTAATTCTACTGACTATCAAAAATTCTTTGACTATCTTACTTCTACGATGGAGCACATTCTGTCCATTTCTCCTTTCTCTGAAATCTCCATTCTAGGAGATTTCAATGTTCACCACCACCTTTGGCTCTCCTCTCCTTCCACTGATCAACCTGGTGAACAAGCCTACATCTTTTCTATCCTTAATGACCTAGAGCAGCTTGTACAGCACCCTACCCGTATCCCTGACCGCCTTGGAGAGAGTTCCAACATACTTGACCTTTTCCTAACAACTAATCCTTCTGCTTACACTGTTCATCTTTTCTCTCCGTTGGGCTCCTCCGATCATAATCTTATTACCTTAACATGTCCAATCGCTCCAGTACGGCCTGTGGACCCT
>JAGKTI010000760.1:77940-90956 GCA_018397915.1 Birgus latro | reverse complement strand
CATTGCACTTGACATCTCAAAGGCTTTCGATCGAGTCTGGCATAAATCTTTAATTTCCAAACTGCCCTCCTACGGTTTCTATCCTTCTATCTGTGCCTTCATCTCTAGCTTCCTTTCTGGTCGTTCTATAGCCGCTGTTGTAGACGGCCATCGTTCCTCTCCTAGACCTATCAACAGTGGTGTTCCTCAGGGTTCTGTCCTATCACCTACTCTCTTCCTTTTATTCATCAATGACCTTCTAAGCTGTACATCTAACCCTATCCACTCATATGCTGATGATTCCACCCTTCACCTTTCCATTCGGTTCCCGCAACGTCCATCTCAGCAGTTACTTCAACAAAAAAGGGATGAGGCTATGGCACACCTAATGTCTGATTTGGCTCGTATCTCTGATTGGGGTAAAAATAATCTTGTTATTTTCAATGCATCAAAAACTCAGTTCTTACACATATCGACCCGACAAAATCTTCCTCAGGATTACCCACTAGTGTTTAATAATGAACAGTTATGTCCTGCATCATCCTTGAACATGCTTGGGATTTCATTCTCTCAGGATTTGTCTTGGAAAGAACATATTACATCTCTTGTGAAATCTGCTTCCAAGAGATTAGGTGTGCTAAGCCGATTCCGTACTTTCTTTACCCCTGCACAGTTGTTGACCTTGTACACGGGTTTTATTCGCCCGTGTATGGAGTACAACTCTCATGTGTGGGGTGGCTCCCCACATGCAGCTCTTCTCAAAAGGGTGGAGTCAAAGGCTTTTCGTCTCATTAACTCTCCTTCTCTTACTGATTCCCTTCAACCATTGTCTCTTCGCCGCAATGTTGCATCTTTATCTCTCTTCTATCGCTACTTCAATGGTCACTGTTCCTCTGAACTGTCTGCTTGCATCCCTCCACCTCTACGACGGGCACGTAGTACCCGTCTAGCAACAAACTCTCATCCCTTTTCTGTCCAACTCTCTAATGCAAGAGTTAACCGTTACTCCCAGTCTTTCATTTACGCAACTGGTCAACTCTGGAACTGTCTTCCTCTGTCTGTATTTCCTACTTCCTATGATCTCCAGTCTTTCAAACGCAGTGTGTCCAGGCATCTCGAATTGAACGGATCTTGAATTTGGCTCTCTTTTGTACTGTTTTTGCTTTTTCTTGGAAGGAACAGTATGCAGGCCTGTGGCCTTTGGTTCCTTCTTCCTTGCATAAAAAAAAAAAAAAAAAAAAAAAAAAATACATTGATTACTTTCCACCCACCTCAAGAGGTATGAGCACCGCTCGAGAATGGTGTAGCTGTACGCTACTTCCAGTCGATTTCACCACAATTTACATACCTAACAAGTACCACCATTTACACTATGAAAAGTATTCTTCACAATATACCTGAAGGGTGTAGTTTGGGTCTATGGTGGCCATGTCAGTAAATATCATGACAATTATTATCGCTCTTACAGGTAAAGCCTTGTGTGATGGACTGGAGCGTCGTCTGCAGTGTGAATTCTAACATCATCGGCAATATGGTGGCTGCTTCCCTCCAGCCGCAAAGAATTAAAGTTATCACATCCTGATCAGTGCAACTGACAAAATTAAAAAATACATATACCGTAAGCTTTTAAGTACATGGCAGAGTGCACCTGCCATGTTTACCCAGAACCGGCAACACGTCTATTCTGTATCTTAGCCTATGAATATCCTTTACTGTCCAGGTCTCACTACCATACAGCATTACACTCCTAACACATGCCGCATACAAAGATCCCTTAGCACAGAGGCGAGCCCTGTCAATTTTAGGAGGGGCAACAGCTCCCTGAACTTCAAACAGAGGATAAAACATGGACAACACAGGGTAAAGACTATGGTGATCAAAGGTTTGGAGTTAAAGGAAGCGAGATAGGACTAGGCGCTGACAGCACTGAACTACAGCCGGCGGAAGAGGCATACGCACTACAGACAGATTCTGAAGAAGACTGATGAGGAATATGACAAGTACATGGTGAAAAATAATAGAATTAAAAGACACAAACAGCAAAAAGGAAGGTCTGCAGGCATTCAAAGAGCCAGAGTAAGAAGATCACTATCCCACTGGCTAAAGCTGTACTGTGAGAAAACTGAGGGTGTAGTCTTTCGTTAAGAGTGGGAGAGTGTTAACTCAGAATGATTCTGGGTCACTGATAATTAGAAGAAAAAAGAAAATACTAAGTGATTATAGTCACTGCATGTGCTGTTGATGGTTAGGAAAAGTGTTTAGTTTTTAAGGAAATAAATAATTTAAAATACTGAAACTGTGAAGTTTCTTATCAGTGTATTTCTTACTGTACTTACAATAAGACAGTATATAATACTACTTGACAAGAATTTCAGTTCACAGACAAATCCCAAGGAAATAACTTGACACTGATTTCAAAGATGATGTTCAATTTGCTCTAGCACATACAGTTTTTCTGAACTCACTACCCTCACAAGCATCTCTACGGTACAGTGGCCTTCTTTTCACAGTTTTATTTGTGCTCTTCATACGTCTTTATATATAAGCAGTGTGAGAATGTGACTGCATTTAAGTACTTGGGAAGTGTGATGAGTAAGGATGGAAGTCTGGAGAGTGAAGTGCTTGAAAGGGTGCAGCAGGGAAGGAAGGTTGCTGGTTCAATGAAAGCAGTGATAAGAAACAGAGATGGAAGTGAAAAAGTTGTTACATGATAGTATTGTGAAAGCAACTCTAACATATGGAAGTGAAGCTTGGACCCTGTTGGAAGGACAGAAGTCAAGAGTGAGAGCAGTGGAAATGAGTTATTTGAGAGGAGCATGTGGAGTCACATGGACAGACAGAATAACAAATGAGGAAGTGAGGGAGCGTTGTGGTGTGGATGTCGATGTGATAGGAAGCATTAGGAGAAACATGTTAAGGTGGTTTGGGCATGTGGAGAGGATGGAGAGTAAAAGTCTGATGAGGAGAGTGTATGTGAGTGAGGTGGAGGGGGGGAGAGGGAGGGGGAGGCCGAGGATGAGATGGAAGGATGGAGTGGAGAGGTACGAGAGAGGGGTAGTGAAATGGCAGGGGACAGAGCGACATGGAGGCGATTTGTTTCTGGCCACCCCATGCGGGATTGAGGCGTCTGGCAATAGATAAATAGTATAATATCCAACATACACAATGCCATTGTCTACATCCATTATCTAAAGTATGTCTATGTAAATTCAGTATGCTTACTATAACACTTATATCAGATTTAAGGTTTGATAATCTCTTGCAGATGTGTGAATGCTCCTAATGCATTCTGTTATATATGTGGAAGTTTCACTCAAACGAAGCAGAAACGGAAGATCACGTCCCTTGTAAAGACAGCTTATACTTTGGCATTAAGACTGGCAACCAAGACAAATGATGGGCACCCCATATCTACTGCATGACTTGTTCCAACTCTCTTTCCAAATGGCTGGCAGTAAGGAAAACAGGGATGCCCTTCACAATTCCCATGGTGTAGAAAGAACCTAGTGACCACACAACAGACTGCTACTTTTGCATGACAAAAGTTGTGGGATTTTCTTTAAAAATAAAATAAATAGAAAAAAAAAAGACAGCATTGTTCATCCAAATTTACCATCAGCAATAGGACCAGTCAATTACACAGATGACCTTCCCATTCCAAGGCCACCAACAAATAAATCTGTATTCCAGACTTCAGATGAGGATGAAAATGGAGAGGCAGCTGGAGTAGCTGCCCAATTCTGACTCTGAATGTCAGTCGTCTGGCAAAGTACCCCATCTAGTCACCCAAGACGACCTTAACGATCTTGTACGTGAACTAAGTTTAACAAAATGACAGTCAGAACTACTTGCTTCGAGACTGCAAGAATAGAACTTGTTGCATCCAGACACAAAGGTGACGTGTTTCAAGAAGTGGCAACAAAATTTGGAATGTTTTTTCAAGTCAGATGAAGGAGTATGCTAATGTAGCAATACCACAGGTCTGTTTGAAACCTTGGGAAGGATTCATCCTGACGAATGGCAACTTCTTACTGACTCAGGCAAATCAGATCTGAAGGCTCTTCTCCTCCACAATGGGAACATGTTACCAAGTATACCAATTGTTTTAGCTCATGAAATGAAGGAAACATACGAATCAAAGCAAAAACTCCTCATTTTGTCTGAATATGATGAATTCCGATGGAAAATCTGCAGCGATCTGAAAGTGCAGCTTGGTACATGGAGGTTTAACAAAATACTGTTGCTTCCTGTATTAATGGGACTGCCATGATGTGCGGCAGCACTACATTCAGCATAAGTGGCCTTCCCGAAGTTCCTATAAAGCCGGTGTATGTAACGTACAGAACAAACCATTTGTCCAAGCAGAAGATATCATACTTCCACCTCTTCACATCGTTAGGTTTCAAGAAAAACTTTGTCAAAGCCTTGGATAAGAAAGATGCAGGCTTTGCACACCACAACAAAGTCTTCCCTAAAGTTAGCAACACCAAATTGAAGGAAGGCATTTTCGATGATTCACAAATTCGCAGCCTGACAAAAGACAGTCAGTCTGATGCAGACAAACTTAGGGCTTGGAGGTCTTTTTAGAAAATCTGTGCTGGTTTTCTTGGTGGCCATCGCAGTGGAGATCAATTGGAATGCTATGAAGGGTTTCTGGTTGCGTACCAAGAACTTGGATGCTGCATGTCCCTTAAAATCCATTTTCTTCATTTACATCTCATTTATTTTATTCAGCAAACTTGGGTGATGTTAGCGATGAACAGGGTGAATGTTTTCACAAGGATATTGTGGTAATGGAACAAAGATACAGGTAGAATTGGTACTGGTATGATGGCAGACTATTGTTGGATGCTGACACAGGAAATCGATGTAGAAAACTAAAAGAAATCATTAAAAACTGTACCGTGAGTACCTGTATTCACGATGAAATTTACATACAGCAGTGGAATAACAGAAGATTTTGTTTTTGCATGTTACTTTTACATCCTGATTTATATTTCTCAATTTAAAAAATATTCCCAGCATAATGTGGCGATAAGGGAATACTGATTTCTGAACAGTGGATGAGAAATTTCAAGGCTAAATTTCAGAACATCTATGAATGACAAAGTAAATACATATTTGTAATCAGCACCATCCATTTAACCCAAATCACACACTCTCATTTCTGAACTAGATAAAACGTTGAAATTTGTTGAGTAGTATAATTTATGATACTACAAGACTTAGCTACTGGAATAATCCATTTACTATCCTTAAAGATCACTTTCATCCACATTTTTTTTTTTCATGCATAATGAAAAGCTTTCGTAAGTTTGAGAAATGAAGTGGGACTAAATCTCCCCCCCCTCTTTTTTTTTTATACAGGTTCAGGGCATTACTTACTTTAATGATAATACAGAAATCCCTCGATTATCCGACGTAATAGAGCCAAAGGCATGTCCAGATCCAGATGAAATCTAGATATGTAACAATATCTTCTTCAGTACAGTACCTATACCCTACCTATACCCAACTTATATGTAACGTACCCCTTCTAATTGTGGCAGTGTTCTTCGGCCTTTCAGCTGTATTTAGACATCCAAACACACATAGGAATATCCAATATAATGCTAGACACTAGGAAAACAATGAACAGACAACAAAAATCCACAAATACCCTACCTATATGTAGAGTACCTCTCCTGACTGTGGCAGTGTTCTATGGTCTTTCAGCTATGTGGGCATCAAAACGCACACGGGAATAGGGCTCGACACTAAGAAAACAATGCATAAACAGCAAAAATCTCCCCAAAAAAATCAATGAAGATAATGGTTGCAAAAAGAATTTTAATCCTCAAGGGAAAAGTAAGTTTTCACTAAGTTTCTGGGGCACCAACAGAGGAGAGGCTCCAACTATGACTGTTTACGCATGCACAAAGAAAAACATTTTTACGGACAGATTTGTCCCCTGAAATTGGTTATGTTGGACTGGACGATGGATGGATAGATATATGGTATAAATTGTATACCATCATCTTCGCTGCTGTTTATTCAGTACTTTAAGATAAGCTAATAAACACACTGAAAACTGATGAGTAACTGTACAGAAATGCAGTGAGAATAAACTTGTTCAGGAGTAAAAATAGCTTCTAATGACTTCCCAACATCCTAGCGCAAAATTCTGACCGCACCATGCAAGAGCTAAGCATATGTCTAGATGAAGTTTTTCACAAGCTTTCTCATGGTGTTTTTGGAATTTCGATATGACCAATAGTATTTAATTAAATCGCCAAAAACTGAAAAAAAAAACTGCTCTTGGCAAAGCAGGGAGGTAAGTGGTGGGAGGCCAGACAGGTGGTGCACTAGGCATGGGTAGAGGAGCATGGTTGGGGATGGAGGAGGGATTGGGAGGGGGGGGGGGGAGCGAGGGTGGCCGGGGGACTTTGACCGTTCGGTGAGGATGCAGACGGGCGTTTTTGCTCCGTTGGTGGGTTAGGCTCTGTATTACTCATTCATGGCCAGAACGTTCCCAGTGATCCAGGCAGCCGAGGGACTCTGACTGCTTGGTGAAGAGGCAGACAGTCATTTTTGCTAAGCTGGTGGGTTGTGGTCTATTACCCACATGTGGCCAGAGAGGCTGGCTGGCCACCCAACTCATTTTCTAAATTTGTAGGCCGCCCAACTGGCATGTTGGAAATCTTGTGATCGAATACAAACAATAAAATTTGGATAAGAAAATCCAGTAATCCCTCAATTATCCAACATAATAGAGCCAAAAATCCAGTAATCCCTCAATTATCTGATGTAATAGAGCCAAAAATACAGTAATCCCTCAATTATCCTACGTAATAGAACCAAAGGCATGTCAGGCAAATGGCAATGTCCGGATAATGAATATCCTACTATACCCAGACCCTACCTCCAACCTATACCTAACCAATTCGTACATCACCTCTGCTTACTTTGGCAGTGTTTTCCAGTCATTCAAGCATATTCAGATATCAAAACACATATAGGAATATCCAAATTAATGGTAAACACCAAGAAAACAATGTAAAAAAAAAAAACACTGGAAACCAAAAAACACCCTACCTATACACTACTGTAAGTACAGTACCCCTCCTAATTTTGGCAATGTTTCAGGTCAATCTGCCATATTTAGACATCAAAACATACATACAAATATCCAAAGTAATGTTAAGCACCAAGAAAACCATGAAAAAAAAAAAAAAAAGCAGTGAAAACCAAAAAACACCCTACCTATACACTACTGTATGTACAGTACCCCTCCAAATTTTGGCACTGTTCTCAGGTCAATCCTCCATATTCAGACATCAAAACACACAGAGGAATATCCAAAGTAATGCTGAACACCAAGAAAACCATTTAAAAAAAAATTAAAACCAAAAAACACCCTACGTAACTACTGTATGTACTGTATCCTTCCTAATTTTGGTACTATTTTCAGGTCAATCTGCCATATTTAGACATCAAAACACACACAGGATTATCCACATTCATGCTAAACACCAAGGAAACAATGCATAAACAACAAATATCCACAAAAAAACTCAGGACGGTTGAAAAATCAGTTGTGTGACACCAGTTATAACTGTTCTCAGGCCATAAAAAAAATTCCATTGGTAAATATGCCACCTAAAATTGGTTATATTGATATAAATGTAAACCATCATCTTAGCTGGTGTTTATTCTATAAGATAAGCTAATAAAAAAGAAAACTGATAAGTAAAAGTACAGAAATGCATTGAGAATAAATAGTGTTCAAGAGTAAAACTTACCTTCATATAACTTCCCATACTAGTGCAAAATTTTGCCTGCACCTTATAAGAGTTAAGCATGTCTTGATGCAGAATTTCATGAGCTTTCTCATGGTCACTTTGGAATTTTGATACGACCAATAGTATTCAAATAAACTGCAAAAAAAAAAATTAAAAAAACACGAGTCAGTGCTATCAGCACAAAGGAGGAGAAAGACTGAAGGAGCGAGTGGGGAGCCGGGAGGGTATGGAGGAGGGACAGGAGGGGGGGAGGGGAGAAGCAAGGCTTGTGAGCGAGATTTTCACCCCTCTGTAACAAGGCAGACAGGCGCTTCTACCATACATTCATTCGTGGCTTGTGGTCTATTAGACAAGTGGTGGCCATTTGGAAACAAAACTCCCAGTGACTGAGCGACTTTGGACGTTTGGTGTAGAGGCAGATGGGTGCTGTCAACGAACATGTACTCGTGGCTTGTGGTTTGTGTTTGATGCATGGTGGCAGTTGGGAAAGACTCAGCCCAGTGGCCGTGTGACTTTGGACATTCGGTGGAGATGCCCACGGACGTTCTGACACCACTTATGGGTTACAGTCGTATAATTCGGGTGCTGGAGGTTTGTTGGGAGAGATCAGACCAGCGCAAGACTTTGACCATTCAGGACAGGGGCAGACGGACATTTTGGCTCTGGTTGTTGGTTACAGTCTATTTCTCACTCATGGCTCGAGCCCAGTGGCCACAATAATGAATGTTTTAACATGTCGGCTGGCCTGCCTAAGTACTTGGAGACTTTTATGTCCAAATAATAGCAAGTAAATTTGAATAACATTTAATATAGCCAAGGTCCAGTATCTGGATAATGAACAGGTCCGGATACTGCATGTCTGGATAAATGAGGGATTACTGTAATAGAGTCAAGGCATAACGTCCAGATACGAAAATAATAGAACCAAGGCCTATCATCCGGATACGGAAATAATAGAGCCAAAACCTAACGTTCAGATACGGAAATAATAGAGCCAAGATCTAACGTTCAGATACGGAAATAATAGAGCCAAGTCCTAACGTCCGGATATGGAGTGTCCAGATAATCAAGTGATTACTCTACAGTGCAATCCCAGTTATCCAATATCCAGGCAAATGGAATTACCAGACAACTCGAAAAATTCATGAACTGACAAATAAATAAATAATATAACAATGTGTGCCACTTTGATTGACTGCCCCTGCACAGGATAGCCAAGTGAGACTGGGTGAAGTTGGGCAATGTGAAGTGAAGGCATTTCCGGTCAAGGTCGTTTCCTTGTTAATCCCCTTTCCAGCCCTCCTCCCCCCTCTTTCCCCTCGTTTCGTTTCGTTTTTGAAGGCTGCAACATGCTTGCATGCGTCGGCCTTTTTGGATTGGAGTGTGTAGCATTTTATGACCGGATGCCCTTCCTGATGTCTACCAATGACCCTTGGGTGGATTCGATCCTCCGACCCTACGGCCAGAGTGGAGCGCTCTAACCCACTGAGCCATGGCTGCTCCTCTAATTTAGTCACCCTACACACCTCCACAAATCACCAGTCAGCTTTCTGCCACCAGTCAGTAAACAAGCACTTTCGCTGTTGTGTTACTGTGTCATGATTAGTGGTTTGTACACTTTATGATGCCTAAAGTGCAAACTAATCTTAAGTACATCATGCTCATCTCGAAACAAAAGCTGGACAAACACAACAGTCTTGAAAATGGTGAACATTATAAGACACTGATAACAGAATTTAATCCAGGAAATTCCACAATTTATGATACCAATTCCCAGGGACCCACACTCAAGGATTTTTTTTTTTTGGGGGGGAGGGGAGGGGGGGGCAAGACAAATAAACCCACTGAAAAATGGTATACCCTTCACTTGGCCTAAAAGGTGTGGTACAGGTACAGTTTTCTACATAACGAACTGACTCTAACTAACCCAAGAGCTTCCAGTATCTTACAGTACCTTGGCAAGTCCACTCTGTTAAATATTAATCATTATTTTATTCATAAAATCATGGAAAAATAAAGTACATAAATAAATCTTGAGCATTTATAGGTGAACTGATGATATGGAAGGAGATGTTGGACAGTAGAATTACAATGACTCCTTTGCTCACAGTGTTGTATATGTCCATGGCCAACACATTTATTTCGTACCTGACTGCCATCACTACACCCCTCACTCTCCACTCAGCTGTTTTGCAGATAACACAGTAAATACATAGGAATTGCAAGCACAGTAATTTTGTCAAACAAAATAAATGTTTCATTCCTATCAGCTACAGTTTATCATTCCTTCCAATGCAACTGTGTTCCATGATGATGTCATCATAGGATGCAATTGTACTGGCACTGTCACCAAATTAATGTGTTCTAAGATGATGTCATCTTAGAACGTATTGGCACTGGCACTGCGTTTTAAGATTATATCATCAGAGAACGCATTTGCATTGGCATCAAATGCGGTTCAAGATCATATCATCTTAGAATGCATTTAATGAGTGAATGAGGAACAGGGGCGTTAAAGAAGCTGAGAGACGTAAGAGAGAGTTATATGTCGAGAGGAGGAGAGAGGTGAAAAGATTAGTAAGAGAGAGTAAGAAGAGAGTGGATGAGGAATTTGGAATGAATTTGAGTGTGAAGTATAGGAAATGTAAGAAAATGTTCTGGAAAGAGGTAGAGTTACACAGGGTGCCAAAGAAGTTAGCTGGGGTGTGAGACGTAAAAATGGTAGATTATTAGTGGAGACGGGAGAAAAGGTGAGCACATGGAGAGAACACTTTAATGAATTGCTGAACATAGAGAATGAAAATAATGCAAGTATAAGTGGTTGGGCAATGGCTAGGAAAAGGAGGGAGGTGAGAAGAGAGGAAGAAATCAGTAGGATGGAAGTGGTGGAAGCAATGAAGAAAGTTAAAATGGGGAAAGCTCCAGGAATTGATGGAGTGAGTAGTGAAATGCTGAAGCAAGGAGGAGAGATAGTAATAGAATGGATGTGGAAGGTGTGCAGATTGGCTTGGGAGGAAGGTAGAGTCCCGGAGGATTGGAAGTCAGGTATAATTATTCCCCTGTACAAAGGAAAAGGGGAAAAAGAAGTATGTGGTAATCATAGGGGCATTTGCCTTCTTAGTGTAATAGGAAAAGTATATGGTAGGATACTTATTGACAGAGTTAGGGAAATAACAGAGGAATTAGTTGGAGAAGAACAGGGAGGTTTTAGGAAGGGAAGAGGCTGTGTAGACCAGATATTCGTTCTTAGATCTTTAGTGGAAAAGTTTCTAGAGAAGGGAAAGAAGTTGTATGCAGCCTTCATGGATTTGGAGAAAGCATATGACAGGGTGGATAGACAAGAATAGTGGAAAGTATTAAGAACATATGAAGTAAATGGGAAGTTGTTCAAGGCCGTGAAGAGTATGTATGAGGGTGCTATGGCTGCAGCATGTGTGGATGGCGAACTGAGTGAATTTTTCCATTTGAAGGTTGGACTGAAACCAGGATGTGTCATGTCTCCATGGTTGTTCAATCTGTATATGGATGGGGTTATAAAAGAGATATAAGGTCAGGCAGTGGATGTCAGAGCAGCCCTAGTGGGAGAGGGCAGTGTTTGGAAACTCCCTGTACTGTTGTTTGCAGATGATACTGTTGTTGAATGAAGACAAACAGGAGCTGCAAGGCTTGGGAGATGAGTTTGGGAGAGTGTGTAAAGAACAGAATCTAAAGGTGAATGTAGAGAAGTGTAAAGTGATGGTTTTCGAGAGAAATGAAGTCAGTGAATGTACAGTGAGATTGGATGGGAAGGATACAGTAGGCGCGGAAAGTATTGATGTTTTTTTGCCGACATCATTCTTCTTCGCGTTAAGTGAAGTAGGGTCAATACTACCCTCCCCTGTGATGCGAAATGAGCTGACGCTTTTTCAACGGGAGCTGGCAACCCTGCTTGATAGGTCTGGCACCACAGGAGCAGGCTCAGTAATGTTTGGGCAGCCACAGGAGGAGGATTGTCTCTGTGTGTGATGCACCACGAGGGCAGGTTCTGACTCAAATAACACAGTTATTTGGTTACCTACCACATTCTCATCAGGCCTAAAGTAACCACAAGCAAGGACAAACGTGTGGAAGTGATTACTTTATACAAAGCTGGCCACAAACTCCCATTTATTGCAAATCAGATGGTGTTAGACTGAGGACAGTGCAGAGACTGGTGAAGCAGTTCAAGGACAGTGGGGAGGCCATTCCTCCCACTCCACTACCCAAGCCTGGGAGACCTCGTAAGACAACCTTCAGGACCCGTCAGCTGATCTCAAGGCAAGTTAGCAAGGATCCAAGGCTAACAGCATGGGATTTAAAAGAAAAGAACCCACAGTTGCTGGCAGATGTGTCTGTCAGAAGTGTGCAGCAGCTGTTGCATGACGATCTGGTCTACAGGAGTTTTTGTGCTCGTAAAAAACCACTGCTAACTGCACTTCAGAAGAAAAAGAGAGTAAAGTTTTGTAAGAAATATCTTGCCTGGAGTGAGGAGCAATGGAAAACTGTGCTTTGGAGTGATGAGTCAACATTTACTGTCACTGGTACCCCTTCATCATGAGTGTACCGCAAACCAGGCAGTGACCCCCTGGATCCTAAGTACACTTCCAAGTTTGTTAAATACCCAGCCTCACTCATGGCTTGGGGCTGCTTTACATATTATGGTGTTGGTAGGTTGGTAATTCTACCTGCAAATGAAAAAGTGAACCAGAAAAATTATTTGGAGCTCTCATGTGATGTTTTAAGTGACTCTTTTGATAAAACCAAGGCAAGAGTATTTATGCAAGATTCTGCCCCTGCACATGTTGCAAAGTCAGTGAAACAGTGGCTAACAGACTGTGAGGTTCCCTTTATTCGAGATTGGCCCGGAAACAGCCCAGATATCAATCCCATTGAGAATTTATGGGCGCACATGAAGCGGCAGCTGCGTAGTATGGACACATCATCTTTGCCTAAACTTGAGGCTGCAGCTATGGAGCAGTTTTAGTCCGTCTGTTCTGCAAAACTACGCCATCAGTCTCCCCAGACGCCTTAAGAAGATAATAAAGGTGAAGGGGAATGCCAGTAAATACTAAATTCAATGGTGAGTGTTAATTTATTTGTTTCTCCTTGCTAACCACAAGAATGTTTTCTTTTTTTAAGATGGCGTCAACACTTTCCGCGCCTACTGTATATATATATATATATATATATATATATATGTATATATATATATATATATATATATATATATATATATAT
>JAGKTI010000760.1:54760-68361 GCA_018397915.1 Birgus latro | reverse complement strand
CTTTTTCCCTTCACCACCCTCCTCAACCTCCACTTACCACCCCCCACCTCCATCCCCCACCTCCCCAAAGCACCCAGCCCCCAACCCCACACCACCCCACAACCCCCACACTTCCCCCCCCCACAAACCCCCCATCATATCGCACCCGCCAATTATGCCCGTCTTGAGCCTATGTCAAAACATTCCGATGCCCAACTTTTAGGGGTTAAATCTTATGAACTTTTGTTTTGGGAAATTTCCATTTAATAATTTTGGACTGCAGTTGACTGCAGGTAACTGAAACCGTGGATGGCAGTTCTGCGGATAGGGGGGGGACCACTGTATTGCAGGACAGTGCATCAAGTCTGTTACATCTATGGGGTGTGTTTGAGGGTGTTTCAAATGGAAAAATGTTTGAGAGGCCATGGATACGAGTGGTACTGCATATAATGCAATTATATAGCCTATGAATAAAAGTATATACAGTCTCAGATACCCAGGAAAAATAGGTAACCAAGATGGTAAATTACCCAAGCTTGCCGGTTAACTGGGACTGTACCGTGCGCAGTAAATGAAATTTGTGTGTTTTGCTAGCATGTCTATGAAGATTCTGCACATCAATCACTTTAATACTCTGCTATTCCCCATTTCATGAAAAAATGAAACAAAAGGATTTTAGAGCCGAATGCTATGCCCACCAGAATATGCTGTTGGCCAAGTTACAAGCTACTGCACTTATAAACCAAATGTGAAGAAAATTTGCAAAACTCTATGGAATTCAGCCACCACATTTCACAAAAAGCCAATCCATATTAAAGTAAAATTAAACAAAGGGCTGGCATTTGGTCACCATTCATCATATCCTCACCAAAAGTAATAAGCTTTTGCATATCCATAAAATTGCTATTTTCTGAAGATTTGGTGAAAATTTAGATATGTAGGGAACACACACACACACACACACACACACACACACACACACAGGCATAAACATTATCAATCTGCCTTGCTCAAGGCAGGCAGGAAGTGGGGGGGGGACACATACTGATATCACCCCATTCATGGGGTAATATCAGTAAGGGTTTTCAAATACTACCCACAATTAATTATAATCTTATGAGGGAAGTTTAGCAGTAGGTGGGGATGCTCTCCATCCACTCACTCGATGTAGTGCTGCTCTCAAATGACTGTCCTTTCCTCTCTTCCTTCCTCTTATGTCTTTCTTTCCTTCATTCTTTCCTGTTCTTTCTGTCTATGGATGTCTCCACACTGAGTCACAAGCCAAATGGTTTCCTGTACACCAGGAAACCATTTACTACACTGGGTGGTAACCATATAACCAAATTATATATGGTGTCTGGTGTAGTGTGTAATTAAGGCACTCCAATCAGACTCAGCCAGTGCAGGTTTATATCCAAGGCGAGGTTGGGGTTTATTACTCACGTAATGCCAATCAGGGATGAGTGAGGCTGGTCACTCTCATCTATTATGTCAGGACCAACTTGCCTTGCCCCAGGCACCTACGCTCCTCATGGAGGAACACAGGATTGGATGATGGATGGATGAGGAACGTTTTGGAGCACACAGCTTTAAAATATACTATGTAGTTTCCACAGACAGTATGCTTTTCTTACCACAGACATGTTTTATTCGGTAGTGATGGCAACCAATAAATTACGAAAAACCTGCATTTTTTTTTTTTCCGATATTACCTCATCGGACTGTACATAAGAGCAGAAGCCCCAAATACAGCCTCCCCTTCTACGCTACAAGAGGTACAACGACACTTGCGGCAGCTATATTCCTTCTTCACCCTTACTATTTTTTCTGTCCCTTCCTGTGACCTCCCACCCTTCCTATCACCTTTTATCAATCATTTTTCCACTTCAGGTGACCACACATAGTGACAAGCATAATGGTACAATGTTGGGTGATAACCATAATCAAATAAAGGGGTGATGTGGAGCCTACTGTGGTGCCCCTGTTAACTGGGTGGAGACACACAACTGCAGCATTCATCCAATAACCAAAGCTCCATTCACCCCCCCCCCCCCCTCCTCCCCTGCCCTTGGCCTGCCACAGCAAGGCACTGTCTATCATAAGGAAACATTGGTTCACTGCATGGGAAGGCTCTGCATGGGCAGTTGCTTGCATGTGGTTGATGAGTCTGCTTGGCTACAGAGAACAAGGTTACTCACAACAACTACAGAGGAAGTCTTTCCAGTCTTTCTATCCAGCTACTTGCCTGACACTCACATAAGTGAAAAACATGCCAAACATACAGTATATTATCTCTTTCCATTCGCTCATTATGCCATAAGCAAATGGTAAAACATGCATAAATATGTACAGTACAGCAAAAAAAATGAATGGAGAATTAAATTACCAATCGAGAGTACCTGTTTATGTCTATTCACCATTCTAAAGAAGAAAGCATATAGTGGGCGGATGGAAGGGCATGAAGGAAGTTGAGAGACGGAAGAGAGTTACACGTAGAGAGGAAGAGAGAGGTGAAGAGATTAGTAAGAGAGAGTAAGAAGAAAGTGGATGAGGAATTTGGAAGGAACTGGAGTGTAAAGTGGAGGGAACGTAATAAATGTTCTGGAAAGAGGTAAAGAGAGTTAGAGAGGATGATAAGGAAGATAGCCAAGGAGTGAAAGATAAAAATGGCAGACTGCCAGTGGAGAAGGGAGAAAAAGTGAGCAGATGGACGGAACATTTTAAGGAACTGTTAAACACAGAGAATGAAAGTAATGCAAGTATAAGTGGTAGGAGAATGGCTGGGAGAAGGAGAGAGAAGAGGAGAGAAGAGAGGAAGAAATCAGTAAGATGGAAGCAGTGGAAACAATGAAGAAAGTCAAAATGAGGAAAGCCCCAGGAACAGATAGAGTGTGTGGTGAAATGCTGAAGCATGGAAGAGAGAAAGTAGTAGAATGGATATGGAAAATGTGCAGACTGGCCTGGGAGGAAGGTAGAGTTTCGGAGGATTGGAAGTCAGGTATAAATATTCCCATGTACAAAAGAAAAGGGGGAGCAAGAACTATATGGTAATGTTAGGGGCATTTGTGTTAGTGTACTGTAGTAAGAAAAGAATATGGTAAGGTACTTACTGACAAAGTTAAGGAAATAACAGAGGAATTAGTTGGAGAAGAACAGGGATGTTTTGGGAAGGGAAGAGGCTGTGTAGATAGGATATTCATTATTAGGTCTTAAGTGGAAAACTTTCTAGAGAAGGGAAGGGGCCTTCATAGATCTGGAGAAAGCTTATGACAGCGTGGATAGACAAAGAATGTGAAAAAATTTAAGAACATATGGAGTAAATGAGAAATAGTTGAATGCCGTGAATAGTAGGTATGAGGGTGCTAAGGCTGCAGTGCATGTGCATACTGAAATGAATGAATTTTTCTATATGAATGTTGGATTGAAACAGGGATGTGTCATGTCCCCATGGCTGTTTAATTTGTATATGGATGGGATTAGAAAAGAGATACAAGGTAAGGCAGTGGATGATGGAGTGACCCTAAATAGAGAGGGCAGTATTTGAAAACTCCATGTACTGTTGTTTGCAGATAACACTGTGTTGTTAAGTGAAGACAAAAGTAAACTGCAAGGCTTGGTGAATAAGTCTGGGAAAGTGTGTAAGAAACAGAATCTAAAGGTGAATATAGGGAAGAGTAAAGTTATGGTCTTGGGGAGAAGTGAAGCCAGTGAATGTACAGTGAGACTGGATGGGAAGGATATGGAGAATGTGAGTGCATTTAAGTATTTGGGTAGTGTGATGAGTAGGGATGGAAGTCTGGAGGGTGAAGTGCTCGAAAGGGTGCAGCAGGGAAGGAAGGTTACTAGTTCGTTGAAAGCAGTGATAAGAAACAGGGAGGTGAGCATGGAAGTGAAAAAGTTGTTACATGACAGTACTGTGATACCAACTCTAACATATGGAAGTGAAGCTTAGACCTTGTTGGAAGGACAGAAGTCAAGAGTGAGAGCAGTGGAAATGAGTTATTTGAGAGGAGCATGTGGAGTCACATGGAGAGACAGACTAACAAATGAGGAAGTGAAGGAGCGTTCTGGTGTGGGTGTGGACGTGATAGGAAGCGTTAGGAGAAACACGTTAAGGTGGTTTGGGAATGTGGAGAGGATGGAGAGTGAAAGACTGACAAGGAGAGTGTATGTGAATGAGGTGGAGGGGGCAAGAGGGCGGGGGAGGCCGAGGATGAGATGGAGGGATGGAGTGGAGAGATATATGAGAAAGGGGGGTGTGAGTTGGGAGTGGGGTAGTGAAATGGCGGGAGACAGAGCGATATGGAGGCAATTTGTTTGTGGCCACCCCGTGTGGGATTGAGGCGTCTGGCAATAGATAGATAGATAGAACAGTAGTCATGGAAACTGTCAGGAATTATCTTTTTGTCTACTATTGTTGGTTTCTCTATCCTCAAATCCATCCATGGATGAATCTGCAATCTATAAATCTGCAAATTTTCAATGAATTCTCTAATATTATCCCAAAAATGTTAAGTCTTCATCACTAAGCAAAAAATTAACTTCAGTAAGAACAATACAGTACAAACCCCTTAATCTGAACCAACTAGGGGGAATGCCAGTCCATATCAACCAATTTTCCAGAAACAGTGGGATCCAGGGCAAGCCTAGTAAAATCCCAGTTAATTCTCAGTCAAGTCTCATTTAAGTGGGTAGAGTCTGCATCAGGTATGTTCTAACCACACACAACTTCCCTCTCCATCACATTGATGTTCTAATCAAGCACCTGAGAGATGGAAACTCTCCAATACACTTCTGTACATTATTTCTCTCTCTCTCTCTCTCTCTCTCTCTCTCTCTCTCTCTCTCTCTCTCTTTGCCCATGTTTTACTGTAATGCACAAAGCCATCACAAAAAGTCCGAATTCTTATTGAATTTACAATATACAGTAGGCGCGGAAAGTGTTGACGCCATCTTAAAAAAAGAAAACATTCTTGTGGTTAGCAAGGAGAAACAAATAAATTTACACTCACCATTGAATTTAGTATTTACTGGCATTCCCCTTCACCTTTATTATCTTCTTAAGGCGTCTGGGGAGACTGATGGCGTAGTTTTGCAGAACAGACGGACTAAAACTGCTCCATAGCTGCAGCCTCAAGTTTAGGCAAAGATGATGTGTCCATAATACGCAGCTGCCGCTTCATGTGCACCCATAAATTCTCAATGGGATTGATATCTGGGCTGTTTCCGGGCCAATCTCGAATAAAGGGAACCTCACAGTCTGTTAGCCACTGTTTCACTGACTTTGCAACATGTGCAGGGGCAGAATCTTGCATAAATACTCTTGCCTTGGTTTTATCAAAAGAGTCACTTAAAACATCACATAAGAGCTCCAAATAATTTTTCTGGTTCACTTTTTCATTTGCAGGTAGAATTACCAACCTACCAACACCATAATATGTAAAGCAGCCCCAAGCCATGAGTGAGGCTGGGTATTTAACAAACTTGGAAGTGTACTTAGGATCCAGGGGGTCACTGCCTGGTTTGCGGTACACTCGTGATGAAGGGGTACCAGTGACAGTAAATGCTGACTCATCACTCCAAAGCACAGTTTTCCATTGCTCCTCACTCCAGGCAAGATATTTCTTACAAAAATTTACTCTCTTTTTCTTCTGAAGTGCAGTTAGAAGTGGTTTTTTACGAGCACAAAAACTCCTGTAGACCAGATCGTCATGCAACAGCTGCTGCACTCTTCTGACAGACACATCTGCCAGTAACTGTGGGTTCTTTTCTTTTAAATCCCGTGCTGTTAGCCTTGGATCCTTGCTAACTTGCCTTGAGATCAGCTGACGGGTCCTGAAGGTTGTCTTACGAGGTCTCCCAGGCTTGGGAAGTGGAGTGGGAGGAATGGCCTCCCCACTGTCCTTGAACCGCTTCACCAGTCTCTGCACTGTCCTCAGTCTAACACCATCTGATTTGCAATAAATGGGAGTTTGTGGCCAGCTTTGTATAAAGTAATCACTTCCACACATTTGTCCTTGCTTGTGGTTACTTTAGGCATGATAAGAATGTGGTAGGTAACCAAATAACTGAGTTATTTGAATCAAAACATGCCCTTGTGGTGCATCACACACAGAGACAATCCTCCTCCTGTGGCTGCCCAAACATTACTGAGCCTGCTCCTGTGGTGCCAAACCTATCAAGCAGGGTTGCCAGCTCCCGTTGAAAAAGCGTCAGCTCATTTCGCATCACAGGGGAGGGTAGTATTGACCCTACTTCACTTAATGCGAAAAAGAATGACGTCGGCAAAAAAACGTCAATACTTTCCGTGCCTACTGTAGACAGAGGAAACTATTAAAAAAGCATCTATGTACATATCACAAATACTGTACATTAAATATACCAGCTGTTGAGGCTTCTGTGCCAATGTGATAATTTGAGACGTGGTAGTGTGACATTTGTGGTAATATGAAGTGTGAGAGTGTGGTGTTGTAATGGTAAGTGTGGGTCTATCTTTAACGAAGTGATTAATCTGCAGCAACATATAGTATCTATAGCAACATATCATTTATAAAGCCTCCAGCATGTTTGCATGCGTCAGCCTTTGTCACCTAATGGCAGTTCTCCACACTGATCGATCTTTGGCGGCCCCCCTGTTCAGTCCCTTTAAGATCCCTGAGATCACACTCTATGACCTTGTCCCAGATCTTTTCCGGTCTGCCTCTCTATCCCCAGTTTGCACTACCATACAGCATTATACTTCTAACACATGCCACATAAAGTGATCTTTTGGCACAAAGGGAGAGCCCTTTCAATGTCAGGAGAGGCAACAGCTCCCTGAACTTCCTCCAAACAATCCTTACCCTAGCCAGAGAGCTAGCTCCAGCCCAACCTCCAATAGATAATGTTCCCCAAATAACAATACTCTTCCAAACACTAATGAGATTCACCAGCAAGATCAATCCTTTCACACCAGACAATCTCTATATGCTCTCCTCAACAAACAGCACATGAAATCACCATTATCTCGCAGCTGACCTTTAATACCATTACATCTCTTATGCATCGACTTTTCACAAATACTGCACAAGAAGTTACTTCTCACATCCTTATGACAAACCACACATGGTCACTCTCCCTCTGCTTTGACAGTACCACCACTGGACCGAGATGTAATCACTTTGTTTTTTTCCATATTTACTCTCAAACCCTTGAGCCCCATTCCATCTCCCTACTTACTAAATCTTTCCTCCACCTCCTTTTCAGTTTCTGCGATCAACACCAAGTCATCAGTATACACCTCCCATGGGAGTGGTTGGAAGAGTGGAGTGGCTGGAACAAGTTGAGAGAGCTGTTGCCTCTCCTGACACTGAGAGGACTCTCCCTCCAAGCTAAGCGATCTTTGTAGGTATTATGAGTTAGGAGTGTAATGCTTTACGGTAGTGAGATCTGGCAGTAAAGGAGGAGTATATTTGCAGACTCATATGTACAGAAATGACGATGATTAGGCAGATGTGCAGTACATGTTGAATGCGAGGTCTGGGAGGACTAGGCTTACGATGGAAGAGTTAAGGGGTGGGATGGGGCTGGAGTGTATTGGTGTTGTAAGGAGATGAGGTAGATTTAGATGGTTTGGGCATGTGGAAAGGATGGGGGACGACAACTGGGTGCAGAAAGCAAGAAGTGTTAATATTAGGTGTAGGGTTGCGTGAGGCAGACCGAAAAAGACCTGGGATGAGGTCGCTGAGTGTGACCTCAGGGATAAGGGACTGAGCAGGGAGACTGCCAGAGATCAGGTAGCATGGAAAGCCACCACTAGGTGACCTAGGCTGATACATGTAAGCATACTGGAACCTTTATAAATGAAACGAAATGAACTGCCCACCACTACCTTTCCTTCATCATTTTTCACACAATGCTCACTTATTATTGCCCACCTAGCATGGCAATAATGTAATCGCCTATGTGTGTGTGTGTGTGTGTGTGTGTGTGTGTGTGTGTGTGGCTGTTCCCAAAATATCTCAAAATCAAGTGGGCAAACTGTATCCAAAATTTGTGGGCAGTATCCTGGGATATATGGCGTGTTTGTTTATAATTTTAATGAAGCTTTTGATATGCCTCCAAATGCCGCAGGATTTTGCTAGAAAAATATCATCTAAATTTACCTTATAGCTTACATCTGTTCTCCTTTTCTCTCATACCAATACCCCATACTTCACACTTCTGAATGCAAGTATGATATTTAACTTATTTAGAGTAAACAGTGAAATCCTAAGAATTTTTCTATTCTAGCGAAGCTTCGTTGATATACCTGCAACTGCCAGAGGATTACTGAACTAGTTTTTTTTTTTTTTTTAGTGGTGGTGGGAATATGCATTACTGGGTGAATGCTTTGGCTTTCATGATATCCCTGTTTTCCCTCTTCATCTGACTTGCCACCTTAACCCCTTAACTGCGGGGTTGTCGGAGGCGCACCGGGCCCATCCCGCGGGGCAAATCCGCGCTCCGACTGACTTTTTAAAAATATTTGCCAAAAATCAGTTACTAGTCCTAGCATATTATAATTACATATAATTACATATGCGTATGGCACATACCTTCAGCTTTCTCCTGGGATGTTTTTTAGCACTCATCGACTACCGTAGGACTTGTGGAGACTTCTGAAGTTGAGTAACTAAGTCTCCACTTTACACTTCCCGACATCCCGTAATATGAATACCACTGCCTGATATTAACACTAGAAACACTATTCAATGATTTCCAAGTAGTTTGGAATCCATACTAAAAAAAAAAACACTGTGAAAGCAATGTAAAATACGAGCATGTACGAGCCTCCCACTTGCGCTAATTCGCCGCTCGTATTGTCATTTCTTATTCATATACACACTCACACTTTATTATTTCTAGTACTTTATTATACTTATATATATCTTTAGTCCTCTACCGCTTCCCACACGATGTTTAGTAGGAGTAGAGGTCACAGGGCCTTTTATGATGGGCACAAAAGAGGCAGAAATGGAGGGGCGCGACTGCTACGTGCCTCCAGCTTGAAGGACGGCAGTGAACTGAGATGTACGTATCTCGGTAGCCAAGAGTTGAAAATGTCAGCTGCTAATGTATATGCTAAGAAATAAGTTATAGGAAATCTAGACAATACATAATAAATTAGGTGGTTCCAGGTGAATATAAATATCACTCAGGCTTCTCCCTTCCTTTCTTATATACATTTATATTACGAGAGTAGCTCATACGGCATATTTCATGGGGAAAAAAGCAGGGGAAATTAGCAAATAAGTGCAAGATGGATGTTGCCAAGTGATAATTAGCCAATTCCAGGTGTATGGCACTATCAATTACCTTATTTTATATATATATATACTGTATATTATTTTGTATAAGAATAGGGCATAGGGCTCATTTCAATGGATGAAATCAGTGGAAAAATCCAGGGAAGATTTATGTAGCGCAGAGCGGCTGAGAAGACGACACGAGAGGGTAATGGAGGGAAGGTAGGGAGGGGAGTCTAGAATGGGGGAAAATGGCTAAATTGTCAACAATGGATGGGAGTACTGATGACATTAGCAGCTCTGACTATTGCTGGACATTGGCAGTGCTGATAGATGATACACGTCACCACCTGAAAGCCCGGGCGAATTCAAAACAACACAAAATCACAAAAGTGATGCCCCGCGGTATGATCCATTGTGCCCGAGCGTCACGGAAGTGACGACCCGCGGTTAAGGGGTTGAATACCATACGCTTCCTCTGAGCACTATTAAGATTATCCAGTAAATGTCTCTGAGACTCAAATTCAGTCCTTTATACCTTCCTTCTAGCCCTAAAATTGCCTTGGCCACAAACTCACAAAAGTTGCCGGTTTTCACCTGATAACTTGACTGAATACAATAAAAGTAAGTCAACTAAACTACTTCCTCTTACGTGCTTCAAATATCACTGAAGTCACAAGTAAAATATTGTTAACATATTTACGCATTACAGCAAGGAGATGAAACTCCATTACGACAAAATGAAATCCCCAAAGTAAGTTAGCATACTGTCTCATTTCTGGGACCAACCTTGTTCTTAGCTCAAACCACTGATGTTCATGCTCTCTCATAATTATTTGAATGAAATGAAAAATTCATATCCACATATCTAAAGTATATATGAAACTAATATAAAGTAATTTTGACTGCAAGATGTTAGTAGTCCTTAGGCGAAGACCATATGTAATGACACGCTCCTCCCGCGAAAGGTATTGTGGTTGGTGTGAAAACATTAGCACATCATCTCATTTCTGGGATGAATATTTTTTTTAGCCCTAGTACCAATTAATCATTCTGACTCAAATTCTTTCCTGACCGTTTCAATATATGAAAAATTTACATTTATATATCTACATACAAGACTAATATAAACTCATCTGAATGCGAAATATTACCGCAGTACAAAGCAATTCAAGATCATTTGCATCAATCCTATGCACCACGTGTTATGCTTATTCGGCACCCACAATTTCGGACGCCGGTTTTATCTTCCCATGTTTCTGGGTTTGAAAATTATACTTTTTTCATAAGAAACATTTGCTACATTCACTGCAGCATTTGCCAGACGAAGCATTAACCTGTCTGAAAACTACACGATAGGTGTTTGAAAATAAACTTGCAGCGAGACTTATAATAATATGAGGCGTCTGGTTCCAGTGGGGCGTAACCTAAAAACCATGTTTTTTTCCCTACAGCAGTATAAAGTAGATGAACAGTTTTCATCATGATTTTGTTACAATTATTATATTATTACAATACCTATAGACTCGTCTAGGCTAGTACTTTCCAGCGTAATGTATTTCTTTTCTTTTTTTCTTTTTTTTTTCTTTCGGCAGTTATTCAGCACCCCTACCTAACTAGCCCTCATAAACTACTAATGGCTGTACCAAATAATGCAACCTAACACATTATTAATAAGAGGATTGAAACCTGTGGAAATTTCAACACACTGTGAGCTTTAGTTTTTTTTATTACCATAATTTTTAAATTTTGAATTCTACCAATTTTCTTATTTAAAGTTCATACAGGTGACCTTTAATAAATTAATAGTTGATTAAATTCTGAAAATAATATAGTATGAACACTTATCAATCCCTCGTCATCAGTACTGTTTCTGTAAGTTCATGGGGCAGGGGGTGGGGGTGGGTTAATAATCCAGGAAGTCATCATCCGGGTCAGACTAATGTATGCCTGACCACTGTCTTGTTTCTTCTTAACAATGTGTTTTCCCCACATGTCAGGCTTTCTTGCATGCTTCCTAGTATGCACTGGACATTGGTCCTCACTCTCACTCTCAGAAGAACTCATTTTCAGGCGGATATCCATATAAAATAACAAAATGGAGAGGACACAAAAGTGCGTGGTCACAGCATGCGTATTAAAGGGATAACTGCCAAGCCACTACAGTCAGGGGCACATGACTGGCTGAGCCTGGGGATGACAACATTGATGGCTGTGTGAGGTGCACTCATTAGCTGGCTGGCCCAGACTTGGGGGTGCTGGATACGCCCGTCTGGGAGCTGTAAAACATTTCTCATCCGAGGTTTGTACACCTGAAACCAGCTGACTTCCAACCCTATTGTCCCCCACAGTAAGGCTGCAGCATGGTGTAGCTGACCTTGACGAACACTTTCCTGCTGCTAACACAAAATGGAGGATTTAAGGGTTACGTCCCTCTGGAACCAGACACCTCATATGTGATGAATGCTGTGGCACCAATTGTCATTTTACGTATTTTAGTAACTGTTCTGCAATATTTTTCTTACTAAAACATGTCTTGAAAATTGGTATAATAACAAATTATCACATTATTGCAGAATTCATGTAATGTTCACTAATAATTATCATGGAAGGGATTTTAGAACGTACAGTCAAGTTGCCTATGGAGCGTGCTTCTATGGCACGGTTTTCTATGACATGGCAAGGTGCCAGAACCAAAAAACCAACCACGTGCATAAACCATACCTATGGCGTGGGCGCGGCAAGGTTTGAAACGTGTGGGCAAATTCCCCTAGCAGTCGGCGCACTCCCCTGTTTGTAAACAAAGAAGATGGCGACCACTTCAGCTCTATGCTATAAGTGCTCTAACTGTGGACTTTTTCTCTCTCATGAGGTGGTTAACCTGTCATGTCCTGGCTGATTTTCCGCCACTGACCCCCCCCCCCAATCCCGACCAATTTTGGAACAAATTTTTGTTTGGCTCAAATCTTCGCTTCTGGTGAGAAACATCAAATAAAAAATTCATAGAGAAATCACCCTCCTAAGCTTATAACTGTTGCGACAGGTGACAGTACCCTTACCTTTACGTGCTCTATGAGGGTACCTGGCTTCAAAGAAAACGAACAATGGGAGGGATAACGAATTCACGCCACTTATAATTTTGTATTTTTTTTTAAATTTGGTACAAAGTTATATGTAGTACAAGGGTATACTAGTTTTCACACAATAATATAGGTGATATAAGCGTTGATCACTCACCAAACACATCAACATATGACACCTTCCTTTACGACATTACCACCTCATCACTTCTGTTTGTTTCTTCCTCTAGCTTGTTTCTTCCTTTGTCCTCCACTTCAAGAATCACTTTCACCGTGAATTTTGTCATTGGTGAGACCATGGCGCGACATGTCTTTACTGGCCAGGTCACTGATAATAGGTGAATTGCTGAGAAAATGGCGTGTGGGGTGGGAGTGGGGGTCAGGTGGGGCCAGGCAGCATCCCCGCCGACATATGCCTACCAAAAATCACCCATGAAACTTGAAAAATGTGCAAATGACGGACCTTGCAATTGCATAACGTATGGGTACGTTGTCAGGTGTCACCGTAACAAAACTTTGCGACATACCCATACGTCGTCGGGACGCCTCAGGTTAAACTTCACCAAATTCATTGTGTTAACCCCCAAAAGACGGGTGTCCGCATCTGCTGTCCATGGGTACTAGGGCCAAACAGACAGGTGTCCAAATATGTGGTCAAGCCCCCCCCCCCCACACCCCACACCCACCCCATCCCCCTACCACCAGCACCATGGAGTTGGGAGAGTTTGGCCAACCGTTCTGCTGGGCGCCATCTTGCATCTAAACGTCACCGACCAGGTGTATGAAAACAATACCCAAAGTACAAGTATCAGCACCCTAGCCTTTTATGTCGGTACAAGTCTTATAAATACAAAAATTAAACATATATGCATATATCTTCTTATGTCTATCTGAAAATCCTGTACAAAAGCTGCAAGATCTTTGAATATTTTCAGTTTCTTTCTCACTGCTTTATTTATACAACTTCATTAATACATTAATCTATACACAGAGTAAAAATATTTACATACAGGACATATTATAACCCACAGTCTTAAAGTGGTGTATGTTGAAGAGTTTTTACTTTTTTTCTTTACAGCAAATCTCATAGCTATGCTTTTGCTTCTTAATTCACCTTAGACTTGTAGCGCTGAGCCTCATTTTTGCAAATGTTAAGTGTGTGTGTGTGTGTGTGTGTGTGTGTGTGTGTGTTTGGCGTGGATATGAACCCTTACAGTGAGGAATATATATATATATATATATATATATATATACATTAAGGCCTTGTATTTCGACA
>JAGKTI010000760.1:24377-39827 GCA_018397915.1 Birgus latro | reverse complement strand
ACCACACATCTCCCCCACAAATCCCATACCATATCTATCTATCTATAACCCAACGCCTTAATCCCGGAAAGGGTGGCCGCAGACAAAATGCCTCCAAGTCGCTCTGTCACCCACCATTTGCCTCCCCTACCATATCGCACCTGCCAATTATCCCTGTCCTGAGCATATGTCAAAACATTACAATGTCCATCCATTAGGGGTTAAGCAATGAAAAATTAAAGATTCTTTGGGTATTGTGACAAGTTTATAGATTGTTCGTAAAACCGCTATGAATGGGTTAGTGACGAAGCACCTATCTCTGAGCTATGATGAAGTATAATGCCTCCCATCATCATCATCATCACATATATAAGAATGATTATTAATGTGTTAAATGTGAGTTTTGTTGACACTTGAGCATACAAACTTTTATCAAATAAACTTCTTCGATCAGTGCTTGACCAGGCAGCCTCCGCCATCTTGAATGTTTTGGTTGGTCAGCTAATCAGCTTAGCTTTTTTTCGCTCAATCTGCAGCGCGTGGTATTGCCCAAGTAGCCACAAGGCTGATCACCCTCCCGTTTTTTGTGCCTATTGTTACGTGTAATATATGCATTGACTGACTGCTTGATTGAGTACATGTGTAAAGTGGAAAAAATGGGGAGAATTGGGGTGAAAAGGAGGACTTTGGGCAAAAGTCCAGAACCAAATATCATTTTTCCCATAGATTTAGTTATTTCTATGGCACGAATTTCTATGGCATGGGCGTGGTCCAGAACTAATTAGCCGCGCCTTAGGCGACTTGACTGTATGCGACTGTGTGAACCAGGAAGAGGAGACCAACTTCAACTGAGTAATCAGATGAGCACTGGCAACTTTGGGGAATTTGTGGCCAAGGGAATTGGTAGTTAAGTATTCCTCTCTGTTACCACCCCTTTTCCATTCCAGGAAAAAAAGTCTTCTTTTCTCCTTAACTTGTAAGTTAACCTAATATTTCACCAATTCTACTCATTTCCCACTGCTGGTTAAGTACTGCTACGCTGGCAGAAGCTTACTATGGTACTTTGTCCACAGATACTTCTCCCTGAAAATATGCACCACAGAGGGAAGTGATCAACATGCTTAGGCCTAAAGGTCTTCTTCATCAGTTAAGGAACTGCCCTAGACTCCTTACTAGTTCATTTCTGCATCTGGTAGCTAAGTTAAATACTCTTGAAAGTTATTATAATATACTGTTTTTATATCAATGAATAACAGTTAATAACACAAAGAAAATAATATTGTCTCAATAATGAATCGCAATGGATGAGGAGCTAAAAAGCCTCCTAAGCTGATGAGATGAAATAAAAAGCATTCTGGGGCTAAAAGCTAACTTCTTTACTTATTTAATTATTTTTTTTTAAGTTTTCAATGCAAGGAAGAAGGAACCAAAGGCAAGAAGCCCACAACCCGTTCCTTCAAAGAAAAAACAAAAACAATAAAACAGACAGCCAAATTCAAGATTCGTTCATTTTGAGATGAATGGACACACTGCATCTCAAAGACTGGAGATCACAGGAAGTAGGAAATGCAGCCAGACCAAGAGAGTTCCAGAGTTGACCTGTTGCATAAATGAAGGATTGGGAGTAAAGGTTAACTCTTGCATCAGAGAGCTGGACAATTTTTTTTTTTTTTTTTAATGCAAGGAAGAAGGAACCAAAGGCCAGAAGACCGCAATCTGTTCCTTCAAAGGAAAAAAAAACAACACAAGAGAGAGCCAAATTCAAGATCCAATCGTTTCAAGATGCCTGGACACACTGCGTTTAAAAGACTGGAGATCACAGGAAGTAGGAAATGCAGACAGAGGGAGACAGTTCCAGAGTTGACCAGTTGCATAAATGAAGGACTGGGAGTAACGGTTAACTCTTGCATTTGAGAGTTGGACCGAAAAAGGATAACAGTTTGTTGACAGAGTACCCGTCGCAGAGGTGTGGGGATGCAAGCAGACAGTTCAGAGGAGCAGAGACCATTGAAGTACCGACAGAAAAGAGATAAAGATGCAACAGTGCGGCGAAGAGACAGAGGTTGAAGAAGCCAGTAACAGGAGGAGAGCTGATGAGACGAAAAGCCTTTGACTCCACCCTATTGAGAAGAGCTGTATGTGGGGAGCCTTCCCACACATAAGAGTTGTACTCTAAACAGGGGCGAATAAAACCTGTGTACAAACTTAACAACTGTCCAGGGGTAAAAAAGGTACGGAGTTGGCTTAGCACACCTAATCTCTTGGAAGCAGATTTTACAAGAGATGTAATATGATCTTTCCAAGATAAGTCTCGAGTGAATGAAACCCCAAGCATGTTAAAGGATGAAGCAGGATTAAGCTGGATATTATTAAACATCAGTGGGTACTCCTGTGGAAGATTTTGCTGGGTTGATAGGTGTAAGAACTGAGACTTTGATGCATTAAAAACAAGATTATTTTTATCTCAGTCAGAGATACGAGCCAAGTCAGACATTAGGTTTGCCATAGCCTCATCCCTTTTTTGTTGAAGTAACTGCTGAGATGGACGCTGCAGGAACAGAATGGAAAGGTGAAGGGTGGAATCATCAGCGTACGAGTGGATAGGGTTCAATGTACAGCTTAGAAGATCAATGATGAATAAAAGGAAGAGAGTTGGTGACAGGACAGAGCCCTGAGGACCACCACTGTTGAAAGATCCAGGAGAAGAACGATGGCCGTCTACAACAGCAGCTATAGAACGACCAGAAAGGAAGCTAGAGATGAAGGCACAGATAGAAGGATAGAAGCCGTAAAAGGGCAATTTGGAAATTAAAGATTTATGCCAAACTCGATCGAAAGCCCTTGAGGTGTCAAGTGCAATGGCAAAGCTTTCATCATAGTCCAGAAAAGAGGATGACCAGGAGTCTGAAAGGTAGGTTAAAAGATCGCCAGTGGAGCGACCCTGACGGAACCCATACTGACGATCAGAAAAAAGGTTGTGATAGGAAAGATGCTTTAAAATTTTTCTATTGACTCGAAAACTTTTGAGACACAGGGAGTTAAAGCAATTGAATGATATTTAGAGGGTTGGGAAAGGTCACCCTTCTTTGGGACTGGCTGAATGAGAGCAAACTTCCAGCAAGAAGGAAAGGTACAAGTTGACAGACAAAGGCGAAAGAGTTTATCTAGACAGGGTGTAAGCACAGAAGCACAGTTCTTGAGGACAACAGGAGGGACTCCATCAGGACCATATGCCTTGTTAGTATTGAGGCCAGTGATGGCACATAAGCTGAAGAAATTTTGATGTTAGCCATGAGGAAGTCAGAGGGAGGGAGTGATGGAGGAACAGCACCGAAATCATCTAAGGTGGAATTGGAGGAGAAAGTCTGAGAAAAGAGATTTGCTTTATCAGTAGAAGAAATAACTACAAAGCCATCAGAGTGGAAAAGAGGAGGCAAGGATGAGGAGGTAAAGTTGTTAGAAAGGTTTTTGGCGGGAAGAAGTTGAGTTGGAGAGTTGAGAGCATTTAGTACGGATGAAATTATTTTTAGCAGAACGAAGGACAGATTTAGCATGATTCCGGGCAGAAACATAAAAAAGATGTGATTCAGGGGTAGGCTGGCTCTGATACCTTTTATAGGCCCTCTCCTTGTTGCAGACAGAATTAGAACAAGCGTGATTAAACCAAGGCTTTCTCGCATTAGTCAAAGGATATGAGAAAGGAATGTATGCTTCCATGCCCGAGAGAATAACCTCCGTAATGTGCAAAGCACACTCAGATGGGTCCCGGCCATGGAAGCAATAAACATTCCAGGGAAAATCAAAGAAGTACGGCCTGAGGGCCTCCCAATCTGCAGCCCCAAAGTGCCACAGACGACGTTTCTTTGGAGGGTCCACGGGCCATACCGGAGCAATAGGACAGGTTAAGGTAATAAGGTTATGATAGGAGGTGCCCAATGGAGGGAAAAGATTAACAATGTAAGCAGAAGGATTAGCTGTCAGGAAGAGGTCAAGTATGTTGGAACTCTCTCCAAGACGGTCAGGGATACGGGCAGGGTGCTGTACAAGCTGCTCTAGGTCATTAAGGATAGAAAAGATGTAGGCTTATTCACCAGGTGGATCAGTGAAAGGAGAGGAGAGCCAAAGGTGGTGGTGAACATTGAAATCTCCCAGAATGGAGATCTCAGAGAAAGAAGAAATAGATAGAATGTGTTCCATCGCAGAAGTAAGATAGTCAAAGTTTGTTGCTAGACCGGTGCTACATGCCTGTTGTAGTGATGGAGGGGTGCAAACAGATAGTTACGAGGAGCAGTGGCCATTGAAGGAGTGATAGAAAAGAGAGATACAACACTGCGGTGAAGAGACAGAGGTTAAAGGGAGCCAGTAAGAGGAGGAGCGTTAAAGAAACGAAAAGCCTTTGACTCCACGTTGTTGAGAAGAGCTGTATGTGGGGAGCCTGAGCCTCCCCACACATGAGAGTTGTACTCTACACAAGTTACCTACAAGCCCAATTTGAAGAAAATTTGCTAAAACTCTATGGAACTGAGATGGTTTGGGCATGTGGAGAGGATGGGGATAAGAACTGAGTGTAGGAAGTGAGAAGTTTGAAAACAACGGGTAGGGTTGCAAGAGGCAGATTGAAAAGGACCTGGGACGAGGTGACCTCAGGGATAACGAACTTAATAGACAGCCTGCCAGAGATTGAGCAGCATGGAAAGCTGCCATGAGGTGACCATGGCCAACGCATGGAAGCATGCTGGAGCGTTTATAAACGAAACAAAACTAAATTACTTCGGCCACCGCATTTTACAAAAAGCCAAAAATCCATACTAAGAAATATATGGCAGCCGGCATTCAGTCATCTTAGATCAAATCCTCACCAAAAGTAATAGGCTTATGCGCATCCACATTGTTATTTCCTGAAGGTTTGGTAAAAATTTGCTATAACTTTTTGAGATATTTTGGCAACAAATACATACTGTCAATACCAAACTACATCAACATTACACACCACACTTACTTTTCTAACTTTAAAGATAAAAAAAGAAAAAATGGCATCTCAATTTCGAGCCTCGGAGTCAGGGGGAGAAGAGGACCATTAAAAGCCCCCACCGTCTGCCCCTCTCCGGTGACGGCCAAGAGAGATGCCTGGAACCACTGTCTGACTCACTCCTTCTTTACTTCTGCAACATTCGTGGCCTCTCCTCTAATTTTCTCTCTGTTGAAGACCACCTTTCTTCCTCTAAACTTCATCTTCTCTACCTTACTGAGACTCAGCTGTCTGAGGCAACATATTGCAAACCCTTCTCTGTATCCTCCTCCATCCATCCATCCATCATCTAATCCTACGTTGCCCCATGTGGAGCGTAGGAGCCCGGAGCTAAGCAGACTGGTCCTGACATTTAAGATGAGGGTGACCAGCTGCACTCATCCGAGTGGCATTACGTGAGCATTAAACCCCAACCACCCCTTGGATATAAACCTTCACTGGCTCAATCCAACTGGAGCACCTCAATTACCCACTAATCCACCAGGTGCCACAATTTGGTTATATGGCTACCACCCAGCATAGTAAGTGGTTTCCTGGTGTACAGGAAACCATTTGGCTTGTCACTCAGTGTAAAGTCACCCACAGCCAGAAGGAAGAGGAAAGACTCCTACTTTCTCTATATTCACTTCTTAGCCAAAGGTAACTTATGCATATATACGCAATAACATACTGTATCTTGCTCTCATGTTCCTGAACTTGAATCATCAGAATTATCTACTCTGCCTTTGGCTATCCTGTCATTCTCTGACTAAATATATCTCTTCTGTTTACTTATCCCCTAATTCTCCTGACTATGAAATTTTTTTTAACTATCTTACTTCTAAGATGGAAATAATCCCATCTGAATCTCTTTTCTCTGAAATCTCCATTCTGGGTGATTTCAACGTTCACCACCATCTTTGGCTCTCCAATCCTTCCACTGATCCACCTGGTGAACAAGTCCACATCTTTTCCATCCTTAATGGCCTAGAGTGGCTTGTACAGCACCCTACCTGTATACCTGACCACCTTGGAGGGAGTTCCAACATACTTGACCTTTTCCTCACAGCTAATCATTCTGCTTATGCTTTTAATCTTTTCTCTCCATTGGGATTCTCTGATCACAACCTCATCACCTAAATTTGCCTATCGCTCCAGTAAGACCTGTGGACCCTCCCATGATGTGGCGGCTTTGGCACTTTGGACCTGCTGATTGAGTGGCACTCAAGGCAGTATTTATTTGAGTTTCCCTGGAATAATTATTGCTTCCATGGGCAACAGCCATCCGAGTGTGCCTTTCACATTATGGAGGTTATTCTCTCAGGCATGGAAGTATACATTTCTTTCTCTCATCCTGTGACTAATGCAAAAAAAAAAAAAAAAAAAAAAAAGATTTAATCACACTTGTTCTAATGCTGTCCAAAACAAGGAGAAGGCCTTCAAAAGGTATAGAGCTAACCCACCCCTGAATCTCATCTATTTTATGTTTTTGCCCAGAATCTGCTAAGTCTGTCCTTCACTCTGCTAAAAATAATTTCATTCGTGAAATGCACACTACCGAAGTCCCCCACCCTAGGAGGAGACAACCAAAGAGCAGAAACAGAGCACGGGCTCAGTGCAAGACAGGCTCAACTGTACCCTTCCCGTATGCCCCTCTCGCACTCAGGGGACTCACCACCGAGTTGTCAGTCACGGCGCACTACATCTCCGCCGGACCAGCCCTCGCCAGGTTCAGGGTGGGGCTATTTCTATAGCCCCCGATAGCCAGCAGGAGACGGCCACTAGCCGCTCAGAAGCTGCTTCCCTCCCTCAATCACACCAGGTGATGGCCACAAACCGCACACAGGAGGAGACGGCCACAGGCCGCTCCCGATACAAACCTTTAAGAAAAGAGGGACAGGTGACAGCCACCAGCCGCACCTTGGAGACTGCCACAAGCCACTCCCGCTCTAAAACCCACAAAAGAAGGGGAACAGGTGATGGCCACAAGCCGCACCTTGGAGACGCCCACAAGCCACTCTCACTAAAACCCCCAAAGAAGGGGAACAGGTGACGGCCACAAGCCACACCCCCGGAGCAGTGACAGCCACAAGCCACGCCTCTGTCAGGAGGGCCCCTACACTGGCAACAGCCACAAGCCGCACCTGCAGGAGGGCGACGGCCACAAACCGCGCACCTGCGGGCCCTTCGGGAAGGACACCGGTGACGGCCACAAGCTGCACCCGGGGTGTAGTCCTCGCAAGGCACGGCGCCCTTGAGCGGGTGACGGCCACAAGCCGTACTACGCCCACCGGTAGCCAGGGGCACATACCCTCAGTGACAGCCACAAGCCGCACGGGGGAGGAGACGGCCACAAGCTGCAGGGGAGAGGAGACAGCCACAAGCCACACGGGGGAGGAGACGGCCACAAGCCACTCCGCCTTTCGTGCCCTAGGGGACTCAACGACGGCCACAAGCTGCGCCGGGGAGGGAACAACTACGTGCTGCCCCTTGCCCTCTACCCCAGTTCTTTCCCCACCTGAGGATTTCCCGGGCCTGCCGGAGTATACATGTAGCGGCTCGGGTATCCTCCCCACTTCTCCTAACAGGGACGCCCTCCAGCTAGAACAACAACTGGAGGAGACCGGGCAAGGCCCTCTGATACCTGGGGTCCTAGCCCTCCAGCTCGCCCCTCGGCAGTCCCAATCCCCGCCAGGCTCTTCACCACCGAGCTGCCACTGCAGTCCACCCCTGATGGAGGCTCAGCAGAAGAGACCGCAGCCCCTGGACCAGCCGAGACGTCCCCAGGACCCCAGGGCGTAACCTCCCAAACCCCACTCGACGACTTCCTGTCTGACAGAGTGGGCGCCGACAAGCATGCTTACTCTCCCTGTTCGGGCCCAGCCCCTAGGCCTGACCCCCCAGGCCCCCAGGAAGGGCGCCCACATCACGCTGTCCTCAGACCACTCTCGGATGAGACAATTACGACCCGGCCTCCTGATGAGGCCCCAGACGAACATCAGCAGTCCGGCCTCCTGATGAAGGCCCCTCCTGATGCCCCGATGACCAGCGGCCTCCTGACACAGGCTGTCACTCTGGGCCCCCCCCACAACTGCAGGGTCTCACCCTATAGCAAGCCCCAGCTATGCCTACCTGTCACAGAGTCCTCTGGCCATGTCTTATCTGTGTATATTATTTTCTTGTCAAGTGTGTCACTGTTGTATTTGACTCGCAATGTAATTTAAGGTAATATACGTGTAAGGTTTGTTGCCCTGAGTTTTTATGCCCTGTTCCTCTTGCCTTAAGAGACCCAACCCGGTCTAGAAAGAGGACCCCGCTCTAGGCTCCGTGTCTAAGGAACGAGAAGTCATACCCTTTCACGCAAAGCATAACAATTTGTACTACATGCTCTGAACTCTCCAACTCAAATTCCTCCCGCTCTTTCTGGCACCTTGCCAAAACCCTCTTTGACAACTTTACTTCACCATCCTCTCCACCTATTTTCCACTCTGATGACTCTGTAGCTGTTTCTTCTAATGATAAAGGAGAACTCTTTGCTCAGACTCTCCTCCAATTCCACCTTAGACAATTATGGTGCTGTTCCTCCAACACTTCCCCTCTCTGATTTCCTCATGGCTGATATTAAAATTTCTTCAATTGATGTGTTTTCTGCAATCACCGGCCTCAATACTAACAAGGCATATGGGCCTGATAGGCTCCCTCCTGTTGTCCTCAAAAACTGTGCTTACACCCTGCCTTTCACTTTTGTCTGTCAACTTGTGCGTTATCATTCAGCCTGTCCATTACAAGGGTGACCATTCCCAGCCCTCTAATTATTGCCCAATTAACATCCTGTATTCATAAAGTTTTTGTTGAACCTATTCTTAAAAAAAAAAAAAAAAAAAGCACAATTCCTATCACAACTTCACAACTTTCTTTCCAATCATCAGTCTCCACAGGTGAACTTCTCACCTGCCTTTCAGACTCCTGGTCATTCTTTTTTCAGGGCTCTAGCAAAAGCTTTGCCATTGCACTTGACATCTCAAAAGCTTTCGACCAAGTCTGGCATAAATATTCAATTTCCATACTGCCCTCTTAAAGTTTCTATCCTTCTATCTGTGTCTTCATCTCTAGCTTCCTTCCAGGTTGTTCCATAGCTGTTATTGTAGACAGCCACTGTTCATTTCCCAGGGCTATCACTAGCAGTGTTCCTCATGTTTTCTGTAAGGCAGGAAACCATTTACAACGCTGAGTGGTAACCATGTAACCAACCCTATGTGTTTCCTACATGTCAACAAGTTCGTTGGCGGAGGGTTAGTGTCCCTCCTTGTAAAACAACTAACTCAAAGTCAAATGGCCATGCCTTCCAGGATTATGGTGTCTGGCTACAGACAGAGAGTATCTGGCATCTCGAAATGAACGGATCTTGAAGCTGGCTCTCTATTGTCTTGTTGCTGGTTTCGCTTGGAGGGAACAATTTGTGGGCTTATAGCCCTTGGCTACTTGTCTGCATAAAAAAATAAATAAATCATAAAAAAATAAACACACACACACACACACACACACACACACACACACACACACACACACAAGCAAAAATTATATTGCCTCGCCTGGCTAAAAACAGGTGATAAATATGGACATGGTGTGAAGCAGGTGTAGTGGAATAGGACCTAAGTGTACATTAGAGAGGAGTTTACTTCAGCCAAAACCATTTGCAAAAAAGTTTCAACCTTCTAATTTAATATTTACAGGTAGCTTAATCATTACAATGAATAAAAAAATAAAAAATTTGTTAACAAAAATGTAGAAACAAGCTGTGTACACCTTTCTTATTATTATGTACCATGCTTAATTCTATATGTTGACATTTATGTTCATCAATAGTTTACCACATACATCTCTTAACCCCTAACCATCGGCTGACGTGTATGGATGTCACGAGTCGGGGCACGGAGCGCCAACAGGTGACATGATATAACGTACAGTATTAACCTTCCCACCACCCTTTGAGCACGCATCCATTTTCTTTGATACCTACTGGGTAGGTAGGACCCCCAGATACCCCACGGTTAGGTCTGTTCGCGGCAGTGGTAGCATGAGGAGCCATGTCATCTTCCTCGACATCATCCGATTCCATCGCACTGCATGAGGGGCCGATCGCCTCATCAACCCCTGCGAAAGTTAAGCCCCTAGTGCCAGCCAAACGGCTAAGTGATAGTGCAATAGGACATGCCTTGGACGACACTGTTTCTTCATGTACACATAGTGAGAGTACGCTGTCCGAGGAGAAGAGGAGTTATCACGTTGAGAGTGAGCTCTCTTGCCCTCCAACCCCTACCCGATCTCCGACGAAAGAGGAGGCTCTAAGGCTTCTCCAGGAGGAGGGGAGAGCCAATGAGGGTGATGATTTTGAGGAGGAGGTGGCGACCGATGACCCTGAACATCGGGAAGGTGACCGCAGACCTGGCGGTCTTCTGCGGAATAAACGCCGCAGAGCCGTTTCCCCCACAGTCTCGCCGCCTGCTCGCCGATGTGTTGTTGTCCAGTGCTCCTCAACACCTCAGCCTAGCACCTCCAGGCCTGAATCTCCGCAACTGGCCCCTTCAGGTATTGTATTTTCCACTCATGCCCCACGTGGAGATAAGCAGCGCCAAGCGTCTCCCCAGGAATGTTCAGCATCAGGTAAGTCATCACCCGTGTGCTCCCATAGTCTCGCCGCCTGCTCGCCGACGTGTCATCGTCCAGCACTCCTAAACACCTCAGCCTAGCACCTCCAGCCTGAATCTCCGCAACCGGGCCCTTCAGGTGTATTTTCCACTCGGGCCCCAAGCGGAGATATGCAGCGCCGAGCGTCTCCTCAGGAATGTTCAGCATCAGGTGAGTCATCACCCATGTACTCCCACACCTCCTCCCGCCCATGGGTGTGCATGCCTGATCAGGAAACATCCTGGAACTACCAGACGGCCGGCTCTACCCAATGTGAGTAGAGTTGATACATTTGTGTGGGAGGATGGTGCCGACTTTGAGCCGTCTGTGCGGCTTTTGATGATGAAGGTGCAGGTGTCCAGGAGGATGAGCTTCCCCCCAGGCCCTGGACTATTAGCAGCCTCATCAAGGCAATATTCATCACCGCCATCATGCAGTACCTGGTGGATGAGATCAATTTCCACCAGGCAATGTGCGTACGCCGACTGAACACTGCCGCCAGCGGAAGCATGCACATGAGTGATTGGACACCTGCACAGGTGGAGGACATGTTTGTGTGGCTCACGCTGACCATGATGATGGTGCACATTAGAAAACGTGTGCTGCATGAATGAACTTGTGGGCACACCTGTCTTTGGTAAGTGTATGGCCCGTGATCAGTACCTGGCCATCCTGAGGTTCCTCCATTTCAACAGAAATTACAGGCCTGCTCTGAATGACAGGTTATGAAGAATACGACCAATCCTTACCATGCTCAAGGAATCATTTGCCAGGGTTTTCTGTCCGTTCCAGAAAGTGGTTATTAACGAGTCGCTGGTGCCATTCAGGGACAGGCTGGCATTTATTCAGTATGTTTCATTTTTTTTTTTAATGCTAGGAAGAAGGAACCAAAGGCTAGGAGCCCACAAACTGTTCTTTCCAAAAAAAAAAAAAAATAATATAAGAGACAGCCAAAATTCAAGATCCGATTATTTTGAGATGCCTGAACACACTGCGTTTGAAAGACTGGAGATCACAGGAAGTAGGAAATACAGACAGAGGGAGACAGTTCCAGAGTTAACCTGTAGCAAAAATGAAAGACTGGGAGTAATGGTTAACTCTTGCATTAGAGAGCTGGACAGAAAAGGAATGAGAGTTTGTTGCTAGACGGGTGCTACGTGCCCATCGAAGATGTGGAGGGATGCAAGCAGACAGCTCAGAGGAGCAGTGACCATTGAAGTAGCGACAGAAAAGAGATGAAGATGCAACAGTGCGGTGAAGTGACAAAGGTTGAAAGGAGCCAGTAAGAAGAGGAGAGTTAATGAGACGAAAAGCCTTTCACTCCATCCTATTGAGAAGAGCTGTATGTGGGGAGCCTCCCCACACATGAGAATTGTACTCCATACAGGGGCGAATAAAACCCGTGTATAAAGTCAACAACTGTGTAGGGGTAAAGAAGGTAGGGAGTCGGCTTAACACACCTAATCTCTTGGAAGCAGATTTTACATGAGATGTAATATGATCTTTCCAAGATAAGTCTCGAGTGAATGAAACCCCAGGCATGTTCAAGGATGATCTAGAATTAAGCTGGATATTATTAAAAATTAGTGGGTACTCCTGTGGAAGATTTTCCCGGGCTGATAGATGTAAGAACTGAGTCTTACATGCATTAACCCTTAAACTGCGGGGTTGTCGGAGGCGTGCCGGGCCCATCCAGCAGGGATATTCGTGCTCTGACTGACTTTTTAAAAATATTTGCCAAATATCAGCTATTAATCCTAGAATATTATAATTAAATATGCCTACGGCATATACCTTCAGCTTTCTCCTGGTATGTTTTTTTAGCACTCGTCGACTACCGTAGGATTTGTGGAGACTTTTGAAGTTGAGTAACTAAGTCTCCACTTTACACTTCCCGACGTCCCGTAATATGAATACCACTACCAGATATTAACACTAGAAACACTATTCAATGATTTCCAAGAAGTTTGGAATCCATACTCAAAAAAAAAAAACACTGAAAGCAATGAAAAATACGAGCACGTACGAGCCTCCCACTAGCACTAATTCGCTGCTGGTATTCTGTCATTTCTTACTCATATACACACTCACACTTTATTATTTCTAGTACTTTATTGCACTTATATATATCTACAGTCCATTACCGCTTCCCACACGATGTTTAGTAGGGGTAGAGGTCACAGGGCCTTTTATAACGGGTGCAAAAGCATCAGAAATGGAGGGGCGTGATTTCACCATGAAGAACGAGAGCGAACTGACTGTACAATATGTATCTCGGTAGCCAAGAGTTGAAAACGACAGCTGCTAATGTATCTGCTAAGAAATAAGTTGTAGGAAATCTAGACAACACATAATAATACATTAGGTAGTTCCAGGTGAATATAAATATCACTCAGGCTTCTCCCTCCCTTTCTTATATACAGTAATCCCTCCAGTATCCGTTGTAATAGAGCCAAAGGCATGTCCGAATATTGGTTTTGTCCGGATATTGGTCCTGAAGCTCCAGCACTGGTTTTTCATGACACTAACCTAACCTAACCTAAATCAGAAAACTACCTTCCTACCTCTCTAGTGGACATGTATAGCACTTATTTAGGTCCCTTTTCACATAAATAATGCACACATAGCATGAATTCATTGAATTTTAACCAAAAAATGATGATTTAGAGGTGAGTGAGTCATAGGAGCTCAGAACTTGCCAGCATAGTATAAGTAAGTATCGGACATGGAAATCATTTTTTCTCACATTTTATGCACTAAATTATTGGATATAAAGCATCAAATAAAGTAAATGATGTTAATTGCTACCAGAAAAATGGTTAGGTTAGGTTAGGTTAGGTTAGGTTAGGTTAGGTTAGGTTAGGTTAGGTTAGGTTAGGTTATGACTGGACATGAAATTCACTGCTTCAACCTTTTTCACTGCTGGTGCACTTAATAACCATGCATGAAAGAAATAATTTAAAAGCAGGAAATTATGATTAACACAATGTTAGGTTAGGTTAGGTTAGGACCGGACATGAAATTCACTGCTTCAACCTTTTTTCTAGTTGTTTTACTTAAGAACCATGCATGGAAAAATTAAATAGCAAGCAGGAAATTATGATTAACATTTAGGGTAATTTTTTAACACATGTACAGCATGATGAAAACAGGTTAGGCATGAAAATCTTTATGGTAGCCATAGGTTAGGTTAGGTTAGGACCGGACATGAAATTCACATCTTCCACCTTTTTTCTAGCTGTTTTACTTAAGAACCATGCATGGGAAAATTAAATTACAAGCAGGAAATTATGATTAACATTTAGGGTAAATTCTTAACACATTAACAGCATGATGAAAACAGGTTAGGCACGAAAATCTTTATGGTAACCACAGGTTAGGTTAGGTTAGGACCGGACACGAAATTCACTGCTTCAACATTTTTTCTAGCTGTTTTACTTAAGAACCATGCATGGGAAAACTAATTTGCAAACAGGAAATTATGATTAACATTTAGGGTAATTTCTTAACACATTAACAGCATGATGAAAACAGGTTAGGCATGAAAATCTTTATGGTAACCATAGGTTAGGTTAGGTTAGGATCGGACATGAAATTCACTGCTTCCACCTTTTTTCTAGCTGTTTTACTTAAGAACCATGCATGGAAAAATTAAATTGCAAGCAGGAAATTATGATTAACATTTTTGGTAATCTTTTAACACATTTACAGCATGATGAAAACAGGTTAGGCATGAAGTTAGGGTACTTACGAACAAGAAGCTGCCATCCTGATGTAATAACCCACTCTATCATCTCAGACTCTGACAGGAAGACCTTGCACCTGACACACCTTTCCAATTGAGAATCACCAGCACTTATCACCAACACTTTCCACAATGTTTTTTTTTTTTTATAACTGGAATCACATCACTTCACTGCACTGTACGTAACAGTAAATTCCATCATCACACACATGATGAAGAAGGTGAAGAGCAGTATCAAGCACTGTAGGAGGTAAGGTATCACCACAAAAGCAATCACTTAGGCCGCCACTGTCAGAGGTGTTCACGAGGCAGTAACTGAGTGGGTAATGGCGACCGACAGACAGACGCCATGAGTGTAAACATAGCCAATCGGCGCGGGCAGGAAATTCAAACTGACGCGGTCCCAAAAAATAGACAAATTTTCGATTTTTTCCGAATTTTGGGGCATTTTGGGGGTTGGGCAGCCGAGAATATCCGAATAGTGAGTATATCAGAGTATTGGACGTCCGAATATTACAGGGATTACTGTACATTTATATTACGAGAATGGCTTATACGGCATATTTCATGGGGAAAAAAGCAGGGGAAATTAGAGAATGAGTGCAGGCTGGATGTTGCCGAGTGATAATTAACCAATTCCAGGTGTATGGCACTATCAATTACCTTATTTTTTTTATATATATATTATTTTGTATAAGAATAGGGCATAGGGCTCATTTCAATGGATGAAAACAGTGGAAAAATCCGGGGAAGATTTACTTAGTTTAGAGCGGCTGAGCAGACGACACGAGAGGGTAATGGAGGGGAGGTAGGGAGGGGAGTCTAGAATGGGGAAAAATGGCTAAATTGTCAACAATGGATGGGAGTCCTGATGACATTACCAGCTCTGACTACTGTTGGGCACTGGCAGTGCTGACAGATGATTTTTTTTTTTTTTTTTATGCAAGGAAGAAGGAACCAAAGGTCACAGGCCTGCATACTGTTCCTTCCAAGAAAAAGCAAAAACAATACAAAAGAGAGCCAAATTCAA
>JAGKTI010000760.1:0-19510 GCA_018397915.1 Birgus latro | reverse complement strand
TCAGACATTAGGTGTGCCATAGCCTCATCCCTTTTTTGTTGAAGTAACTGCTGAGATGGACGTTGCAGGAACCGAATGGAAAGGTGAAGGGTGGAATCATCAGCATATGAGTGGATAGGGTTAGATGTACAGCTTAGAAGGTCATTGATGAATAAAAGGAAGAGAGTAGGTGATAGGACAGAACCCTGAGGAACACCACTGTTGAAAGGTCTAGGAGAGGAACGATGGCCGTCTACAACAGCAGCTATAGACGACCAGAAAGGAAGCTAGAGATGAAGGCACAGATAGAAGGATAGAAACCGTAGAAGGGCAGTTTGGAAATTAAAGATTTATGCCAGACTCGATCGAAAGCCTTTGAGATGTCAAGTGCAATGACAAAGCTTTCGCCAAACTTCCGAAAGGAGGATGACCAAGAGTCTGAAAGGTAGGTGAGAAGATCGCCAGTGGAGCGTCCCTGACGGAACCCATACTGACGATCAGAAAGAAGGTTGTGACAGGAAAGATGCTTTAAAAAATTTTTGTTAAGCACTGACTCGAAAACTTTTGAGACACAGGATGTTAAAGCAATTGGATGATAGTTAAAGGGTTGGGAATGGTCACCCTTCTTTGGGACTGGCTGAATGAGAGCAAACTTCCAGGAAGAAGGAAAGGTACAAGTTGAGAGACAAAGGCGAAAGAGTTTACCTAGGCAGGGTGTAAGCACAGAAGCACAGTTTTTGAGGACAACAGGAGGGACTCCATCAGGACCATATGCCTTTTTAATATTGACGCCAGTGATGGCAGAAAACACATCAGCTGAAGAAATTTTAATGTCAGACAAGAGGAAGTCAGAGGGGGGAAGTGATGGAGGAATAGCACCGGAATCATCTAAGGTGGAATTGGAGGAGAAAGTCTAAGCGAAGAGATCTGCTTTATCAGTAGAAGAAATAGCTACAGAGCCATCAGAGTAGAAAAGAGGAGGGAAGGATGATGAGGTAAAGTTGTTAGAAAGATTTTTGGCAAGGTGCCAGAAGGAGCGAGAAGAATTCGACTCGGAGAGTTGGGAACATTTAGCACGGATGAAATTGTTTTTAGCAGAGCGAAGAACAGACTTAGCACGATTCCGGGCAGAAATATATAAAAGGTGTGATTCAGGGGTGGGTTGGCTTCGGTACTTCTTATAGGTCCTCTCCTTGTTGCGGACAGCATTAGAACAAGCGTGATTAAACCAAGGCTTTCTTGCATTAGTCAGAGGATATGAGAAAGGAATGTATGCTTCCATGCCCGAGAGAATAACCTCCGTAACGCGCAAGGCACACTCAGATGGCTCCCGGCCAAGGAAGCAATAATCATTCCACGGAAAATCAAAGAAGTACTGCCTGAGGGCCTCCCAATCTGCAGCTCCAAAGTGCCACAGGCGACCTTTCTTTGGAGGGTCCACAGGCCGTACTGGAGCGATTGGACATTTTAAGGTAATAAGATTATGATCGGAGGAGCCCAACGGAGAGAAAAGATGAACAGTGTAAGCAGAAGGATTAGTTGTTAGGAAAAGGTCAAGTATGTTGGAACTCTAACCAAGGCGGTCAGGGATACGGGTAGGGTGCTGTACAAGCTGCTCTAGGTCATTGAGGATAGAAAAGATGTAGGCTTGTTCACCAGGTGGATCAGTGAAAGGATAGGAGAGCCAAAGGTGGTGGTGAACATTGAAATCTCCTAGAATGGAGATTTCAGAGAAAGGAGAAATGGATAGAATGTGTTCCATCGTAGAAATAAGATAGTCAAAGAATTTTTGATAGTCAGTAGAATTAGGAGATAAGTAAACAGCACAGATATATTTAGTCAGAGAATGACAGAAAAGCCGAAGCCAGAGAGTAGAGAATTCAGAAGAATCAAGTTGAGGAACACGAGAGCAAGATAGATTGTTGCATACATATATGCAACAGCCACCTTTGGCTTTGAAACGAGAATAGAGAAAGTAGGAGGATACAGAAAAGGGTTTGCTGTCAGTTGCCTCAGACAGCTGAGTCTCAGTGAGAAGGAGGTGAGGTTTAGAGGAGAAGAGGTGGTGCTCGACAGCGTGAAAGTTAGAGGAAAGGCCGCGAATGTTACAGAAATGAAGAAGGAGTGAGTTAGAAAGTGGTTCCAGGCAGCTCTTTGAGTCGTCACCGGGAGAGGGGCGGATGGTGGGGGCATTTAGGGACCCCCCCCCTGGGGACTCCGAGGCATGATTTTTGTGCGCCATTTCGAAGATAAATTTTGAAAAGGAAGTGTAGTGTGTAGCGTGTATGTAGTTTGGTGTTGACAGTTAGAGAAACTTGTATTGGAGAGCATGCTGGTCTACTCTCTGTGTAACTGAGACACTGGAAAAGTTCAGCAAAGGAGGATGGTCAGGAACAAGCCCTGAGGGCTGATGAAACGGGAGCACCAGCTCTCCCTGTCATCAGCTTTCCATCCTCCTTGGGAGTACTGCCCTGCTCGACTAGTGCTACAGTCTCCTCACCTATACAAATCACCACCTAAAATCCCGGAAGAATGAAAAAAAAAACACAGAGTCACAGAAGTGACGTCCTGCGGTATGATCCATTGCACCCGACCGTCACGAAAGTGACGACCCGCGGTTAAGGGGTTAAAAACAACAGGATTATTTCTACCCCAGTCAGAGATACGAGCCAAGACAGACATTATGTGTGCCATAGACTCATCCCTTGTTTGTTGGAGTAACTGCTGAGATGGACGTTGCAGGAACCGAATGGAGAGGTGAAGGGTGGAGTCATCAGAATACGAGTGGACAGGGTTAGAAGTACAGCTTAGAAAGTCATTTATGAATAAAAGGAGGAGAGTTGGTGATAGGACAGAGCACTGAGGAACACCACTGTTGATAGATCTAGGAGGAGAACGATGGCCGTCTACAACAGCAGCTATAGAACGACCAGAAAGGAAGCTAGAGATGAAGGCACAGATAGAAGGACAGAAACCATAAGATGGCAGTTTGGAAATTAAAGATTTATGCCAGACTCGATCGAAAGCCTTAGAAATGTCAAGTGCAATGGCAAAGCTTTCGCCAAAGGCCTAAAAGGAGGTTGACCAGGTAGGTGAGAAGATCGCCAGTGCAGCGACCCTGACGGAACCCATACTGATGATCAGAGAGAAGGTTGTGATAGGAAAGATGCTTTTAAATTTTCCTGCTATGAATAGACTCGAAACCTTTTGAGATACTGGATGCTAAATCAATTGGACGATAGTTAGAGGGTTGGGAATGGTCACCCAATTTTGGGACTGGCTGAATGAGAGCAAACTTCCAGCAAGAAGGAAAGGTACAAGTTGACAGACAAAGGCGAAAGAGTTTACCTAGACAGGGTGTAAGCACAGATGCACAGATCTTGAGGACAACAGGAGGGACTCCATCAGGCCCATATGCCTTGTTAGTGTTGAGGCCAGTGATGGCAGAAAATACATTGACTGAAGAAATTTTAATGTCAGCCATGAGGAAGTCAGAGAGGAGAAGTGATCGAGGAGCAGCACCGGAATCATCTAAGGTGGAATTGGAGGAGAATGTCTGAGCAAAGAGATTTGCTTTATCAGTAGAAGAAATAGCTACAAAGCCATCAGAGTGGAAAATAGGAGGCAAGGATGATGAGGTAAAGTTGTTAGAAAGGTGTTTGGAAAGGTGCCAGAAGGAGCGTGAAGAATTCGAGTTGGAGAGTTGAGATCATTTAGTACGGATGAAATTATTTTTAGTAGAGAGAAGGACAGACTTAGCACTATTTTGGGCAGAAACATAAAAAAAATGTGATTCAGCGGTAGGTTGGCTCCGATACCTCTTATAGGCCCTCCCCTTTTTGCGAACAGCATTAGAAAAATTAGTCAAAGGATATGAGAAAGGAATGTATGCTTCCACGCCCTAGAGAGTAACCTTCGTAACGCGAAAAGCACACTCAGATGGCTCCTGGCCATGGAAGCAATAATCATTCCAGGGAAAATCAAAGAAGTGCGGCCTGAGGGCCTCCCAATCTACAGCTCCAAAGTGCCACAGATGACGTTTCTTTGGAGGGTCCACAGGCCGTACCAGAGCAATACGACAGGTTGAAATAATAAGGTTATGATCAGAGGAGCCCAATGGAGAGGAAAAATTAACGTGTACGCAGAAGGATTAGTTGTCGGGAAGAGGTCAAGTATATTCGGACTCTCTCCAAGGCGGTCAGGGATACGGGTAGGGTGCTGTACAACCTGCTCTAGGTCATTAAGGATAGAAAAGATGTAGGCTTGTTCACCAGGTGGATCAGTGAGAGGAGAGGAGAGCCAAAGGTGGTGGTGAACATTGAAATCTCCTAGAATGGAGATTTCAGAGAAAGGAGAATTGGACAGAATGTGTTCCATCATAGAAGTAAGATAGTCGAATAATTTTTGATAATCAGGAGAATTAGGGGATAAGTAAACAGTGCAGATATATCTAGTCAGAGATTGACAGGAAAGCTGAAGCCAGAGAGTACAGAATTCAGAATACAGTAATCCCTCAATTATTCGGACACCCAGTATTCGGATGCATCACTATTCGGACATCGTGGGCTGTCCGACCCCCAAAATGCCAAAAAATTCGAAAAAAATCCGAAAAAAATCCGATTTTTTTTGTACCACGTCAGTTTGAATTTCCCACGTGCGCAGATAGGCTGTGTTTTCGCGCCTCGCGCCTCTCTGTCGGTCTCATTTCCTGCTCCGCTCCTTGCTCGTAAACACGCTCTGAAATTGGCAGCTGAAGTGATTGGTTTTGTGGTGATACCCTACCTCCTGCAAGGCTTGATGCTGCTCTTCACCTTCTTCATCATGTGTGTGATGATGGCCCAGCCACCTGAGAAGAGGAAGAAAGTGGTTCTGACTCTGGAAAAGAAGAGGGAGGTATTGGAGAAGGTGGACGCCGGGTGGCCGACATCACGGATCCTACATGAGTTCAACCTCCTTCGCTCCACTTTGTTTGATATCAAGAAGTCCCGAGACAAACTACAGCAGTACACGGCTGATTTCCCTTCGAAGACCAAACGAAACGTGGAGAGGAAGGTGATGTTTACTTCTAAGTATCCAGACATTGACCGTTCCATGCTCATCTGGTATCGACAACAACGTGCTGCTGGTGTGTTGGTACGTGGAACGGAGCTGAAAGCTGCTGATGAAAATCGCAAGGCTACAAGACACCCCAGACTTCGAGGCATCTGAAGGTTGGCTCTTCGTGTTCAAGTTACGACACGGACTTACCAACCGCAAGACCCATGGCGAAGCTCTGGATGCTAACGATGAAGGAATAGAACAATTTCGGCAGAAGGTGACGGCTTGATTGACAGGGAGGGCCTCACTCTCAGTCAAGTCTACAACGCTGATGAAACTGGCCTATTTTATCGTTCAATACCCACAAACACTCTTGCTGAGGAGACAGAGAAGCATATACCTGGTCCAAAGCTCTCCAAGCAACGGGTGTCTGCTTTGTGCTGTGCAAATGCTAACTGCGTGCACCGGCTCAAGCCCGTTATTGTAGGCCGTGCAAAGCAGCCTAGGTGCCTTCGTGGGTTAATAGATGTCCTTCCTGTCATGTGGTATCATTCTCTGAAGGCTTGGTTCGCAACCAAGATCTTCAGAAATTGGTTTCACCAACACTTTGTCAAGGAGGTCATTCGTTATCAGACGGAGACACTGAAAATCCCACGAGACCAGGTAAAGGCCCTCCTGATTCTAGACAATGAACCTGCGCATCTGTCTGAGAAGGAGTTGGTGGCTGAAAATGGCCACATTAGGTGTCTGTTTTTGCCACCTAATACGACTTCTCTCATCCAACCAATGGACCAGGGAGTGATTGTGGCAACGAAGAGGCTCTACCGACGGAAGTTTTTGGACGAGGTGATGGTTGTCTACGAGGACGAGGATGATCGCAGGGAAGGATGAGACATGCGAGGACAAAAAACTGTCGAAAACCTTCGCCGATACAACCTCAAGTCTGCCATCTACAACTGGGCCAGTGCATGGAAGGAAGTCTCTGTCAAAACTTTAGAAAATGGTTGGTCTCGGCTGCTTCATGGAAGTGACGTGGTACACGATTTTCTAGGTTTTGACGTGGATGACTTCCATGCAAGGCTTCATGCGGGTGGAGACAATGTGGATATCGATGAAGTACGTGAGTGGTTGGATAACGACGAGGGCGATCCTGGGTATCAGATCATGTCTGATATCGAGATCGCATCTACTGTTGCCAGTCCAAGTACCCAGCAGGAAGATTCCGACGAGGACAGCGACAATGATGCAGACTCCTCACGGCTTGCCACTACCCCAACCATCCCCAAGCTGAGCACACTCCGGGAATATGTGGAGTTCGTTCTCGACTACCTAGAACACCCGGACTGCGACAGGGAGATGGGGCCCTTGGGACTTGTGGGTGAAGTGCGAGGTTTCAGGCAGTGCATCATTAATCGTCAGAATCGTCGTTGCCTGCGTCAATCAACCACTGACAGTTTTTTCAGGCCAGTCAACCCTGCTGTCGTCAACCCTCGCTCCACACCATCATCTCACAAAGACAGGCCTCCTAGCTCCGAGCCACAGCCCAGCACATCAGGCACGGCGGAGTCACCACTGGATGTTAGTTTGCGTCTACCTTCTGAGTCCTCTGCAGTGGATAGCGTATCACCACGTCCCACCAAGAGGCCCCTGTGCCGCCTCCGTCAGCTCATCTCGGACTCTGACAGCGACTAAATTCTCCAGGACTCGTCACTACACCACAAGGGAATTTACTGTTATGTACAGTGCAGTGAAGTGATGTGATCCAAGTTATGCGAAAGAAAACATTGTGGAAAGTGCTGGTGAGAAGTGCTGGTGATTGTAAAGTGCAGCGGAAGTGCTAAGGTGTGAGAGGTGCAAGGTCTTCCTGTCAGAGTCTGAGATGACCGAGCGGGTTATACATCAGGACGGCAGCATCATTCTTGTAAGTACCCTAACTTCATCAAAATTCCTTGTTTTGTTCTTTCCATATCATTAATCTCATGCATAATCTGTGTGAAAAATTATTTCCATAATGATTTTCATGTCTAACCTGTTTTCAGCATGCTGTAAATGGGTTAAAAAATTACCCTTAATGTTAATCATAATTTCCTGCTTTCAATTTAATTTTTTCATGCATGGTTTTTAAGTGCACCAGCTATGAAAAAGGTGAATGCCATTGATTTGTGTGAAAGATGATTACCATAAAGATTTTCATGTCTAACCTGTTTTCATCATGCTGTAAATGGGTTAAAAGATTACCCTAAATGTTAATCATAATTTCCTGCTTTCAATTTAATTTTTTCATGCATGGTTTTTAAGTGCACCAGCTGTGAAAAAGGTGAATGCCATTGATTTGTGTGAAAGACTATTACGATAAAGATTTTCATGTCTAACCTGTTTTCATCACGCTGTAAATGGGTTAAAAAATTACCATAAATGTTAATCATAATTTCCTGCTTTCAATTTAATTTTTTCATGCATGGTTTTGAAGTGCACCAGCTATGAAAAAGGAATGTCAGTGAATTTCATGTCCCATCATAACCTAACCTAACCTAACCTAACCATTTTTCTGGTAACAATTTACATCATTTACTGTATTTGATGCTTTGTATCCAATAATGTAGTGCATAAAATGTGAGGGAAGATGATTTCCATGTCCGATACTTACTTATACTATGGTGGCAAGTTCTTAGCACCTATGCCTTACTCACCTCTAAATCATCATTTTTTGGTTAAAATTCAATTAATTCATGCTTTGTGTGCATTATTTATGTGAAAAGGGACCTAAATAAGTGCTATACATGTCCGGTAGGGAGGTAGGAAGGTAGTTTTCTGATTTAGGTTAGGTTAGGTTAGGGTCATGAATGACCGGTGCTGGAGCTTCAGGACCAATATTCGGACAAAACGACTGTCCAGACATACCTTTAGCTCTATTACGTTGAATAGTGGAGGGATTACTGTAATCAAGTTCAGGAACACAAGAGCAAGATAGGTCATTGTGTACATATACACAACAGCCACGTTTGGCTTTGAAATGAGTATAAAGTAGGAGGATACAGAAAAGGGTTTGCTGTCAGTTGCCACAGACAGCTGGTCTCAGCAAGGAAGAGAAGATGAGGTTTAGAGGAGGAGAGGTGATGTTCAACAGAGGGAAAGTTAGAGGAAAGGCCACGAATGTTGCAGATATGAAGGAGAAGTGAGTCAGACAGTGGTTCCAGGCAGCTCACAGTGACGTCACCGGGAGAGGGGCGGATGGTGGAGATATTTATGGTCCCCCTCCCTGGGGACTCCAAGGCATTGTTGTTCACTGCCATTTTACTTCATAATTTTGAAAAGGAAATGTAGTGTGTACTGTGCATGTAGATTGGTGTTGACAGTTAAAGAACTTGTACTGGAGAGCATGCTGGCCTACTCTCTGTGTTACTGAAGCACTGAAAAAGTTCAGCAAAGGGGGATGGTCAGGAACTAGTCCCGAGGGCTGATGAAACGGGAGCTCCAGCTCTCTCTATCACCAGCTTTCCATCCACCTTGAGAGTACTGCCCTGATCAACTGGTGCTACAGTCTACTCCTACTGCCGTCAAAGCGTTACCGATTTGGCCTGAAATTCTTTGTGCTTTGCAACTGTAAAACTGGATTTGTGCTGGATGTGATATTTAATTCAGCAACAGATGTTGATATACCTAGCGATGATCCTCATGGGTTCTCTGCATCGGTAGTGAAAGTGCTGATAGATATTTCAACAGGCACCACATTCTGTATCTCGATAATTATTACACTGCTCTGGCATTGACAAAGTATTTGCTTGACCATGGTACTGGGTCCTGTGGAACTGTTAGGGCCAACAGAAAGAAATTCCCTGTATTTCCGGCAAATACTGAGAAAGGAGCTCTTCTGACCAAGAAATGTGGCAACATGTTAGCCCTTCTCTGGCATGACAAGAGAAAGGTTAACATGTTGTCTGCAGTACATAAGGGTGTGTTGAAGGAAACTGGGGAAATGGACTACAGTGCCGGGAAACCTGTGGTAAAGCTTGATGCTATCAACAATTACAGCATCAACATGCAGCTTGTTGATAAATCGGATTTGCAACTTGGTAAGTCCTGCAGGTGGTACAAGAAGGCTTTCTTACACCTACTCGATATCACTGTCCTGAACAGTTTCATACTATTCAGGGAGCTCATCACCTCTCTCTCTCTCTCTACAAGAGTTTGAGAGAGAGCTGGCACGTGCACTCCTTGGGGAATATTCAACTGCTCAGGTGTCAAGAGCTAGGTGGGGACAGCGGCTACAGCGGACAAGCTCAACTGTTGAGTATTTCTGGCGACACAAGATAGTGGAGATTGGCCGTAACGCAGCAGGTCGTCTGGCCTACAGGCTGTGCCACGCCTGCCTTACCATGAAACGCCGCACCCCAGCACGAAAAGAGACCTCATACCAGTGTTCAAAGTGCAAGGTCCCCCTATGCCCTAAATGTTTCTCAGAGTATCACTCTGAGCGTGAATACTGAGCAGGTGTGTGGAAAAGTGTAAATATTGTACAGAAATGCAAAAGTTTGTGTATTTTCATGAATGATTGAAATGTTCTATATGATAAGAGATTTATAGTAATTTATAATAAGTTATACAAGTGCAATGAAAAATGGGAAAATGTTTATGGGAAATTGGTAAGAAAATTATTGGAAATACCCTGATTTAGAGAACCTGTTACCTGAAAGAAAATAAGTTGTGAGCGTGCCACAGAGTAAAATACCTAAAAGAAAATTATTTCACTTGATACTCTGGAAAATTGTGCAGAAAATGAGCATCAGTGTATCTTACCTGTTACCTGAAAAAAAAACCATATGTGAGTGGGCCAGAAGAAAATTACCTGGTTGGCTAATACTAAATTATTCCACTCAATACTCAGGGGAATTTTGCCGAATATGAGAATCAGCGTATTTTTGATGGGAAGTACAAATCATGTAAGTTATGTAAAACCTTTATATGATTTTCACAAAAACCCTGATTAATACAAAGCAGTCTGATTTACAGTACAAATAATTACCTCTTACTCTATGATAATGGGTGAAATAGCTACAGTGTTTACTTGGCAAAGTGCAAGTACCCGTAACTGTGATGTTAAGTGCAATTCAAAGTGTCGTAGTGAAGGGAAAATATTATGACTGATGGAAGAAGTCAATACACAAAAATGAAGAGATATTTCCTTTCCCACACATCTAAGGGGCATTGAGGCACAAAGGAACAGACGGTTTACCCTTGGGGAAGCCACATGGACCGGGTGATGACTCATACTGACGACGTTGAGTAAGGAAAAGTAGAAAAACGAGTGGAATCTTCCACATTTCTTCCAAGGCCACTCAGGCAGTGATACAATCACCACTACAATCAGTGCTGCCAACGCTAGTCACCGGTGTCAAGGCTGTAGCCAGTGGCACACACTCAGAGCCACACACCTAAATGTGAAAAACCACTCGCCTTCAACTCATCCTTACTCACTGACAGGACCACTTAGAGACCTCGGGATACTTTCATTGGAAAGAGAAAGAGTTGGTGAATCTTGTGAGATTTTATTTGCCTCTCTGGCTATTATAGTTTAGGAGATATGAAGGTTGGAAGTTAGGGTATTTTTGCCATAATCTCGGAATTCCCCCGTAAGGAGAAGTGGGTGAGGGCCGGGAGACCCAGGCGGATAAGGGTTAAAGGCTGTAGAAATGCAGTAACAACAGTGTAGTCCACAGAGTCCAATGAATGTCTATCTCTTGCCATCTGGATAAAGCTGCTGGTGCTGCTCAGTGATTTGTCACAAGATCTGAAGTTGTGACTCGTCTTTTGTCAAAAGGCCACTGTATTCTTGAATCAGAGCAACACCATGTTCAACATGATCATTTACCACTTTGATGATGCAGACAGTCTTTGCAGCTTCCTGGAAGTCTTCCCGTGTCTCCCACATGTCTGAATGACTATGTCTGAAATGATGGAAGCTCCATCATTTCAAACATAGTCATACTCTTAACTGAGACAAAATCTTCAAGAGTTGGGTCTCTGAATGAGTTTAAATTGACACTGATTCATTTTGTATGACCCTGGTCAATTCATCATCCTTTTTCATGGTGCTCACCGTCAGCCTCTTTCTTGGAGTACCGTGCTTACTTGCCTGTCAAATAGGGCCAGTCCAACTAGTTCCGGTGACAGGTACCACAACTGAGTAGAAATCTTCTGTGCTGTAGCCTTTGATATTACAGGGTTGATTGTGGTGTAATTCAGAAGTGATGTCAACAGCAGGAAGTCATTGTAGGGAGCACTGGCAGCTAGGGGAACCATTATCCAAACCTTCAGATAAATGTGTGCACTTATCCCCAACTATTCGACAGGGATGCGTTCCATAAAAAGTGGTTGAATAACGAATTGGTCGAATAGGGGGGTTAGGTTCCTGACCACCTTTGTCATCCAAAAAATATTCAATAAAGATGGTAAAAATACCAATAAATATGAACGAAAGTGACACAGGGATACAAGGTGTTTTCTTAAACACCTACATTCTCAAGGAAAATTATTTTAGTACTACTGTATGTACATCTCAAAAGATTGACATTTGATTTTCAATCAAAAAAATATTGGAGAACATACGGAATATACCTACTTAGGAATATTAAGGAAAGCCTAAGCTGCCTGAAAGCCTCAGATAGCGTGTTCATTGCAAATCCCACTGACTGAACTTGATGTCACCACACCAAACAAACTCAAATGTATTCAATTTAAAACCATAAACAGCAGTGGAAGCCTAACTGGAAGCACTGAAACCTAAGTGGGAGGCTTTGTCCTCAGGACCCCCCAATGATTATAACCTACCTAACCTTGTGCAAACTAAGATATGCCTTCCGCAAAACTGGCGCCAAAACAGTATCGTGCGTTAAGAGCATTCATTAATCACTGACGCAATCGTCACCAGGGTTGCCATTTGGTATTTTTCATTACCAAATGTGGGCCAATTTGGTAATGAAAAATTTGTCTGGTATTGAATCAGTATGCTTCACTACCAAACGGATTTTTCACATGTATGAAGATACAGAGGATGGAGATGGTGGATTGTCTGCTCTCTTTGATTAATCTGTTAGCCTATATAGCGCAAAAATAATCAACATGTTGCTAATTATAAGGACAGTGATTATTTCCATTTGTACTTATAATTGGTGAAGAATTAATGCTTTAAGAATTTGGTGATGAAAAGTTAAATCTGGTAGTGAAAACTGAGGAGTCTGGTAATGAGGCCGAGTTCAGATCTGGCAATCCTGATCGTCACCTGACCATGCATTGGTGAAACAATCACTCAGGTTGGTGAGCACATGACTGCGCTTGACTGGGGTAATAGTAGGGGTCTTGGGTGGAGCCATGGTGGTGCTGCAGTAATCCATGAGGCCAAAACAAAATGCATATGGATGAAAAGGCAAGTGATCAGCAGGGCAGAATGCAGGAGACATGCAGCTCAGCCAGTCTGTCTGGTGGCGCGTGGTTTGAATTGTCAAAATGGCGGGGATAACCATGTCGAACAACGAAAAGCTTATAGATTTTAAAATGTCGAAACAACAAATTGTCAAATAACGATCGGTCAAAAAATGAGGGTTTGGTGTTCTGCAAAAATGTACACTTCTTGGGGTTCCTTTTCCTCTTTCTGTGTCAGAGTGAATAGGTCACAAATCATCCAGATCTTCAAGGGATAAATAACTTTAGATATCCATCGAGCAAGATGCATGGTCCTAGATGCCATAAATCAGACTCCTCTTGCTGGAAGAGCTCCAAAAATGACAATGACCAATTCTAAAAATTCCCTATAGTCATTTTTTGGTTAGTTCTCTTCTAGAATCTGGAACCTGTCACCAGAACTAGTTGGACTGGCCCTATTTGACAGCCAAGTAAATACTCCAACAAAGAGGCTGATGTTAAGCACCATGAAAAAGGATGATGAAGTTGACCAAAGGGTCAATTTAACTTCATTCAAGGACTAGACCCTTGAAGATTTTGTCTCAATCAAGAGTATGACTCAGTTTGAAATCATGAAGCTTCCAGACACATTTCTCGAGGTTGATCCAGCCATTTGGGAGACACGGGATAACTTCCAGGATGCTGCAAAGACGCCTACGCCATGAAAGTGGTAAATGATCAAGCTGAAAGTGACGTTGCACTGATTCAAGAATACAGTAGCCTTTTGACAAAAGACGAGTCACAACTTCAGTATATGAATCACTGAGCAGCACCAGCAGCTTAATCCAGACAGCAAGAAACAGACGTTGATTGGACCCAATGGATAAAACTGATTTCAATGCATTTCTACAGCCTTCAAGACGTTTATGTGACAAACTGTTGATGAACATAAATGTCAACATAGGCAACTGAGCATGTTACATAACAATAAGTATACAGCCTTCAAGACGTTTATGTGACAAACTGTTGATGAACATAAATGTCAACATAGGCAACTAAGCATGTTACATAACAATAAGTATAGGGTACACAATTTGTTTCTGCATTTTTGTTAACAAATTTGTTATCTTTGTATTCTTTGTGACCACTGAGCTACCTGTAAATATTAAACTAAAAGGTTCAAATGTTTTACCTCTGCCAACGAAGTTGGAGGAGGTTATGTATTCACCTATGTATGTCTGTCTGTCCACACGATATCTCCAAAAGTTCTCAATGAATTTCAATGAAATTTTGTGGAAGGGTGAGCCATGGGCCAAGAAAGTATTTATTACACTTGGGGGTGGATCTGGATCTGGATCCTAGGCATCCCACACAATAATTCCAAAAGTGCTCAATGAATTTCAATAAAATTTTGTTAAAGAGTGGGCTTTGGGTCAAGGAACAACTGATTAAATTTGGGGACAGATCCGGATCCTGTGTAATCCACACAAAACTGTATCTCCGCAGACCCGGATCCTTTTTATTGGCAATGGCACTGACTCTCTGAGTGCTTCCTAGAATGCATTGTTTTTAGCTGAAGCGGGACAATTTTAAGGGGTAGAACCTATGAGAAAAAAAAAAATCATACTTTAAGCTCCATTCTACTGTGCAGCAGCTGTAGTAGAATACAATATCCCACAAACTTATGTCCCTGACTGTGTGAATTTCTATCCCACCTGATATTTGCAGCACGGATCAAACTGCCAAGAGGCTGTGTAGACGCCAGTGCAGAACAGTGACAGGGTTCCAAGAGGAACACACACCAAGACAGTGTCACGCCAGATCATTCCTGAAAATACCACATAATTATTAGCACAAGAGGCAACAGACAGAATACTGAGCTACAAGTGTGATAGGCTGAAGCATTTGTTATCTATTTCAATCCTGTCACTAATAACAAGCTACCCTTAGCTATAAAAAAAAAAAAAAAAATCATCATCATCACCGTCGTCGTCGTCATCTACACTCTATTCTGTTACTGTCTCATTTACCAATGAGATGCAGTACAGGGCTACACTGAGTTAATGGAAAAATCCCTTAGCTGAATATATTAATCTTGCACTAATAATACCATTCATCCATATATACATACATACACACATTATCCAATCCTGTGTTGTCCTTGTCCCATGAGGAACGTAGGAGCCAGGGGCTAGGAAAGTTGGTCTTGACATTTAGGATGAGCGTGACCAGCATCACTCATCCGTGAGTGGCATTACGTAAGCAATAAATCCCAACCATCCCTTGGATATACATTTACACAAGCTCAACCCGGTTGGAGTGCCTTGATTACCCACTACACCACCAGCTAGTAGTAGTAGTAGTAGTCGTTCCCTAGGCAGTCTGGCTGAACAGCCCCGAGTCCCCAAGGAGGACCACGGCTGAGACCGGGCCTTCCCACAGAGCTCTCAAGGAGTGCATGTTGTGTTGTTGGCACAGGTGACTGTGTGCTATGCAGTCTTCCATAATGTGGTTAATAGAATGGGGTGCTGTGTTACATCCTGGACAGGCGCCAGTGACGGAGTCATCTGACCTCTTCTGATAACTTAAAGAGAGCTGGATGATGCCCACATCTCAGCCTAGCCAGGTGGACCCTGTCCTCACGAGGGAGATAGGATTCAGAAGGATGGATATCAGGAGGCCATGCATGCTGCTGTGTGCTGTCTCTAAGTGACTGAATGGAGCAGCAAGTGATCTGTGTATAGATATGCTTCTGGAAGCTGGTTTGAGGCAGGCGAGGGGGGAGAGATGACATCATTTGTGTATGATATCGTGTGCTGGGTGTTGCTTTGATGCTCCTTGGTGTGTGTGGATGCACTGCCATGCAATGCAGTGGATATTGTGGGTTTGCGGAGGCTGCAACGAGAATCTGAGTGCCTCTCATGTCCAGATGATCCTTGACTCCATGGACCCTGGTTTCCTGGTGTAGGTGGTCTGTGGGTGCAGCAGCTGTGCAGCCTGTGATCATTTATAGGGCCTTGTTCTGTATGGTCTGAAGAGTGTTATAGTGTATTTTAGTGAGGTTACAAGCCCAAGCAGGGCTTGCACAATTCATCACTGAATGTATATATTGTTTGCACACTGTGGCGGTCGTCTCTTTGCTGTGTCCAAATGTTGTATGGGCAAATGACCTCAAAGCACTGAGTCTTGGTGTTAATTTATTTTTGATGTTTGTGATGTGTTGTTTAAATGACACTGATGTATTGTACATTACACCAAGGATTTTGTGTGTGTGTGTGTGTGTATGTGTGTGTGTGTGGTAGGGGAGTGTTGTTTATGGTGAGGTGTGGAATGTGATTGTGTTCTACTCTCCAGCTTGTGAGAATGGTCACTGCAGATTTGGCTGGGGCTATCTTGAGCCTGTTTGTGGCAAACCACTCATTTAGTGTGTTGAGGCAAGGTTGGAGGATGTGTGCGGCTGTGTTTGCGTTTTGGTGTGTACATGTAAGTGTTATGTCGTCTGCATAGGAAGCTATGTGTATCTGTGGTGTGTGGGGTATGGGTATGTCGTGCATGTACAGGTTAAAGAGTGTAGGGGACAAAACAGATCCCTGGGGGGCGCCATTTGTGAAGTTTCTGATGTTCGAAGACACCACCAGGTGTCATACTTTGTTATATGGTTACCGCCCAGCATAGTAAATGGCTGCCTGGTGTACAGGAAACCATTTGGCTTGTCACTCAGTGCAGAGTCACCCACAGACAGAAGGAAGAGAGGAGAATGAAGGAAAGACAGAAGATGAAGGAAGGAAAGATGCAGCACTACACTGAGTGAGTGGAGGGTGAGTGAACCCACCTACCACTAACAAAAACAAATGGTGAGTGACCCCACCTACCACTAACAAAAAACAAAAACAAACATAATCACAGAAAAAAAAAGTCCTTTTATGGGATTCATGGAGACAGATTCTAACCTCTTCACTGTGAGAGATTTTCCCAAAGCTAAAGAAAATTAATTTGTTTTATGGGATTCATGGAGACAGTTTCTAACCTCTTCACTGTGAGAGATTTTCCCAAAGCTAAATAAAATTAATTCAGGGAGGAATGAAGTATAAGGGTGGCTGGAGTTTATTGCTCACGTAATGCCATTCAGGGATGAGAGAGGCTGGTCACTCTCATCTTAAATGTCAGGACCAACTTGCCTAGACCCGGGCTCCTATGCTCCTCTGTGGGGCAACATAGTATTGGATAATGAATGAAGTACAGTATACAGATAATTATATCAGAACATAACCGACCCTCTGTATCTTTGCTTTTGATGCAAAAAGAAAAAGAAATCCAATATCAAGATCTACTCATCCTGAAATCCATGGACATCATGCATTTTGAATATTACTAGTTACACACAAGGGGAGAAGTATTGTGATACAGTTCTAAAACTGAAGAGTTAAGCTCAGGACAAATTGGGAATACGAGTTAACTTTTGCACTGGAGAGTACGAATGGGATGAAATGCAGTACTAACACTGCTATATGAAGAGAAAGAGCAAAGAAAATAATATTGTAAATATGAACATCAAAAATGAGCTTTTTGTACATAAAACAGAAACAAACAATATTACTCCACTAATTAAAACTTCATACATCCCTGACACTAAGAGGACTCTCCTTATGTGCTAAGGGGTCTTTGTATGCAGCATGTGTTAGGAGTGTGATGCTGTATGGTAGTGAGACCTGGGCAGTAAAGGAAGAGGATATTCGCAGGTTTAAACGTACAGAAATGACAATGATTAGGTGGATGTGCAGTGCGTCCCTGCGTGCATGGCCTGGGGGGGCTGAGTTTACGATGAAAGAGTTGAGAAGTAGGATAGGACTGCAGTGTATTGGTGTTGTGATGAGGAGAGGTAGGCTGAGGTGGTTTGGACATGTGGAGAGGATGGGGGATGATAACTGGGTACAGAGGGTGAGAAATGTTAATATAGGGGGAGGGGTTGGGAGGGGTAGACCGAGAAAGACATGGGACGAGGTCATTAAGTGTGACTTAAGGGTTAAGGGACTGAACAGGGAGGCTGCCAAAGATCGAGGAGCATGGAGAGCCGCCATTAGGTGACCAAGGCCGACGCATGCAAGCATGTTGGAGCCTTCAAAAACGAAACGAAAACGAAACGATCCCTATGGAAAGTTTTCTTGTTTCCATTAATACAGTATTATTATTACAGTAATCTCTCTACTATCCGGATGTCCACTATCCGGATACATCACTATTCGGACATCGTGGGCTGATGGCCGAAACCCCAAAATTGAAAAAAATAATAATAATAAACAAAACAAAAATCCGATTTTTTCCGACCGCGTCAGTCTGAATTATCCGCCCGCGCCGACAAGTTCCCTTGCCGCTCAGTCTCCCTCCAACTAGTTCTGCCTCAACTCCCGTGAACAGTGGATGGCTGTCTGATCGTTTGCGGTATTTTCGTTCTTGTTTAAATAATCAAAAGACACAGTGATAAGGATTAAGTGTACTTAAACACTGGATTACTGGACATGCTTCAAGACCAATTATGACCACTGTAAAAACCTCAGAGATGGGGGTAAACAACAATCATGGACTGTAAGTAAACATTGTCAACTGCTAAATATTTTCCATAATCACTTCTAAATCCTCATTCTCTGGTTACATTTTATTTACTTCATGCTTTGTGTCCCATATTTGAGTGCACAGGTGGTGAAAGAGGTGATATTCTCAGTGATTACCATGTCTCTTACATACGTTCACTATCTAGTCAACTGGTGAACATTTTTCCCCCACACACCTCTAAATCATAATTTTTCTGTTTACATTTTATTTACTTCATGCTTTGTGTCCCATATTTGAGTGCATAGGCTGTGAAAAGGTGATTTTCTCAGTAATAATCATGTCTGCCTTACACACCTCAAAATCATCATTTTTGGGTTAAAATTTGATTAATTCATGCTTTGTGCCAATTATTTATGTGAATGGGGTCTTAATTAAGTGCTATGCATGTCCAGGAGGGAAGTAGGTAGGTGGTTTTCTGATTTAGGTTAGGTTAGGTAAGGGTCAAGAAAGACCGGTGCTGTTGGTGAACAGTGAACACCTTTGCCATACCTAACTCTTTTTCTGGTAACAATTTATTTATTTGATGCTTTGTATCCCATATTTCAGTGCATAAGATGTGAGAAATGATGATTTTCATAGTGATTGCCACGTCTGATACTTATTTACACTAAGCTGCCAACTCATGAACATCTATGCCTTACTTACCTCAAAATCATCATTTTTGGGTTAAAATTCAATGAATTCATGCTTTGTGTCTATTATTTAATGCATATGGTGTGAGAAAGGGTGATTTTCATAGTGATTTCCATGACTGATACTTACACTAGCTGGCAAGTTGTGAGCACATATGCCTTACTCACCTCTAAATCATCATTTTTTGGTTAAAATTCAGTTAATTCATGCTTTCTGTGCATTATTTATGTAAAAGGGGACTTAAATAAGTGCTATGCATGTCCGGTAGGGAGGTAGGGAGGTAGGTAGGTGGTTTTCTGATTTAGGTTAGGTTAGGGTCATGAATGACCAGTGCTGGAGATTCAGGCCCACTATCCGGACAAGACCACTATCTGGACATGCCTTTGGCTCTATTACGTCGGATAGTGGAGGGATTACTATTATTATCCATCCATTATATCCATCATCCAATCCTACACTGCCCCATGAGAAGTGAAGGAGCCCGGGGCTAGGCAAGTTGGTCCTGACGTTTAAGATGAGAGTGACGAGCCTCACTTGTCCCTAAGTGGCATTAAGTGAGCAATAAAACCGCAACCACTCCTTGGAAATAAACTTTCACCAGCTCAATCCGACTGCTACTCCATAATTACCCACTAAACCACCAGGCACCAAAATTTGGTTATATCTTTACCACTCAGCATAGTAAATGGTTTCCTGGTGTACAGGAAATCATTTGGCTTATTGCTCAGTGTAGAGTCACCCACAGGCAAAAGGAAGAGAAAAGAATGAAGGAAAGAAAAACAGAAGAGAGTGTGTAATTATTATTATTATTATTATTATTATTATTATTATTATTATTATTATTATTATTATT
>JAGKTI010000759.1:97634-114880 GCA_018397915.1 Birgus latro | reverse complement strand
GTATAAGAGACCTGCCAACCAGAGTGAGCTAAAGGACATAATCATAAAAGCCAAAAGACGCATATAAAAGTTTTGGAATTTGGTGGGATCGATATCTCATTAACCATTGAAGTTACAAAAAATATGATATATACGAAAAATAATTGTACTGAAATTGTCTATCGATGTGTATGAAAAAAATGGTAGATTTTTTTTTTATTATGGACGCTAATTTCATTATTTCATTATTAGGTCATAATTAGATTCCGCCCAATTTAATTTCACTAAAAGGTGGGTCAAGGACAAGTCAAAATACATATAATTCATAAATTATGTTAAAGTAATTAATCATCCCACGAAATTTTGCGTTTTCTGGCTCGTAATAATCTCAAAATAGTCATTGCAAAAAACACAATTATAAATAATATTATTGGAGATTTTAGGTACTTACCACACTCAGAAAGCCCGCATTCTTGCCTGGCAGCACCTGGACTTCACAAAATTCTGGGACCTTGAGTAACAATCCTTGGCGATGTAATAATCCTTGACGTAATATATGCGACACTGAACGAAGTTACAATAGCTACAGTTTATTCTTATCTAAATTAACACTATTATTCTTAAGTACTCGTATTGTCTTTACAGTCCACCCCTTCAATGTTTCTTCCCCCACTTCTCCCTCCCCACCCCACTAGTTGCAGTAGTCGAGTAACTCGTCATCCACATCACCTGACTCATCCTCGTCATCCACGTGCGCCTTCCCACTCCGGTGATCTATTATTTAAAGGTAGAAGGCACCAATCTTCCAGAATGCATCAAAGATACATTTGACATCTTCATTTGTCACTTTCGTGAAGCAGGCATTACAATAAGGCATTCCAATTTCCCGCACCTTGACAAATTTGTTTCGGCACGATTCATGCACGTACTCCAGTTCCGAGTTTCGCCTTCTTTTCGTCACACTTTTCTTCCACTCATCGATGTTCCGAGCTCTCCGCCACGTTCACGTGCAGGGGTCTCGGGGCTGGCTCGGGATGGAGGGTAATCAGCGTCAGTGTCTGACATTATATGGCACAAAAAACTAAATTATCCACACGTGTTCAACTGCAGCGCGGGCAAGCTCACTGATCTTCCCACACTCCCCACCCGAGAATCTGTGCGTCGTGATTGACCGAGAGACACTGTCACACTGATATGTAAACAGGGCATGTCATGGCTCGAGTCGCGCGGGTGGAGTTAGCCCTCCCTGGTCCGGAGCATCGAGCCCGTAATTTTTTAAGGAAATTCCAGCTTTCGGATACCTTGTTATAAGGTCGATTTTACCATACTTTAAATGGATCCAGAGGGGTGCATATGCCTTTACTAAGTAGAAGGAAAGATGCCCCATCTGGTTCGGTGGTCCTCTTATATAAATATATATATATATATATCGTGAACAGGCAGAATTCCGAAGCGGGTATTCGACTACTGGTCATCTACACAATGGATCTATTAATGAGAAAATCAATATAATAAACCACTGTGCTTAGGTTTTGTTTGATTGCGAAAAGGCTTCTGACTCGGTGGAGCACAGTGCACAAAGCAATTATAAATTCATCGCGAGAATAAGGAGTAAATGAGAACATTGTAAAACTTCTCGAAGACATAATTATATAAAGGGTGAACTGCCACAGTTAAAGTACATAAAGACTCGGAAAAAATTAAGATTGAGAAGGGCGTGTTACAGGGAGATACAATTTCACCCAAATTATTTAAGGCATGCCTAGAAAGTATTTTCAGAAAGCTAGACTGGGAGAACAAAGGAGTAAGCATAGATGGAAAAAGCTAATCATTTTGGATTTGCTGATGACACTGTCCTTATCTCAGAAACATCTGAGACATAGCAAGAAATGTTAAATGACCCGAACAGAGAAAGTCTCAAAGTAGGGCTAACGATGAACAGGAGTAAAACTAATGTTTAATCCACATATACCAAAGAGCGTCATCAGAATAAACGAAGAAATTCTTGAAAAAGTCAAGGAGTACGTACAATTACTTGGGGCAAATATTAAAATTAACGAAAGACAATGATAGCGAAATAAAAAAAAGAAAAGTATATAACGAATGTATAATTCCAGCTATCACGTACAGTTAAGAGACCTGGAAACTAGCAATATCGATGGGAAATAAACTAATCCGTTCTCAGAGAGCAATGGAAAGGTCAGTGTTGCGATTATCCTTAAGAGACAGGAAAAGATCAACTTGAGTGAAGGAGCAGACTAAAGTCAAAGACAATAAAGAAGTTATAAAAGAACGGAAATATACAGTTTCTGCAAATGTTGGTGAGACATCGAGATCTGTCGCCTGAGGAGCAATTGGGATGTTATCAAGGATGCTGTGCTTCATCGGGTTTCTTCGATTCATTAAGGTTCTTGAGGTGTTATGCCCATCTCTCTAGGATGGCTTGCTTCTCTTTTATGTGCTCTCCATCTGCTGATCGAATAGTAGTTATGTTGTTTTTGGTAGCCTCATTGATGGTTTTTATGGACATGTAGAACCGTACTTCACATGGCAGACCTCTTGGCACTCCCTGAAGCAGTTTCTTTGGTCATAGAGAGGATACTAGGCATAGTCACTGGTTGCCTACTTCCGCAGGTGGGTTGACTGAAATTTTTCCCACCATCACTCCACCCTCTACAGTGCTTATCACGCTTCATCACTTTAAGACAGGTAGCTTACGCAGGGCACTGTTCACCTTGTATGGTAACAGCACACAGGTGATTGGTTTAAATCCCACTTGTTGCGATGAGATTGCATTTTTATATAGGCCTATCCATTTCCTTAAGCAAGTTTCAGTAGCAATAAGCTATTATGCTTTTGTTATAGTTTTATCTGGATTCTTAATTTACTATTCAGTAGAAGCCCAGCAGGCAACCTAACTGAGGAACGATGTCATCAGAACACTAGATTTTAAAACTTTGAGAGTTTACCCTCTCCTAATTTTCTATGACGTCCTCATGTTGACGCACGTGTGTTTTGCTACGGTGTTTGAGCGACGTCTGAATGACTGAATATCAACAAACGCGTGAGGGGGTTGCATTAACACCGTACGGTACTACAGACTACCTTGACCCACGTAGAGTAAGACGTGTTGTGGGCTTGGCAGTAACCAGCGAATAAAACAGGATGGGGAGGGCAGGCAACTTCCAAGAGAGGCCCAAAAAGGGACCTGGACGAAAAGCCAGGAAACAGCAGGCACCAGAATTCAGTTTTAAGCTTAATGGTAAGAGGTCTGTTCAGATTTCCTCATGGGTAGCTTGTCTTATGTTTAAGTATTTAGCATAGCCCATCATATTCACCGAATAAAGACACATTTTATATCTGCTGCATCCAGGAGAGCTTGGGGACCTAAGATAAATTATGCTCAAGATTTTGCTTGGGTAAACACTTTTTACACTAAGTAGCAGAAGCGCCATACCAAAACAGTTCCATTTATTTTGGGGGTGGTAAATGAACGTTTCATGTTAAATTTGGTCCCTGTTTTAGCCATATTCCCTCCACTGTATCAACCCATTTGTTTCATGAGTGTAGGGTATTGTTTTGGAAATACACCCAACTACCATGGAGTGAAATTCATATGTTTGTCATGTAGTTTATGCCTTTTTAATCAGTTTTTCTTCAGTATATACCATATCCATCACAAATGCACTTTCTGGTACTAAGTATGGTTGATAAGGAGTGGGGTTGTTCAGCTCGTCGCTCTGTCTGTTATCGAATCTGTATCTAGACCAGATTAAATGAGGTTATGGTAGGTTAAGGTAGATTGGGTTAGGTTAGGTTAAGTTAGGTGCATTGAAAGATAGAGATAGGAGCTGGAGACTCCCCCCCCCATCTCCTTTTTTTATGTACGAAGAAAAGCATTTGTGATGAATGCTTCGTTTTCGTTTTTGTTTTCGTTTTTGAAGGCTCCAACATGCTTGCATGTGTCGGCCTTGGTGACCTAATGGCGGCTCTTCACGCTGCTCGATCCCTGGCAGCCTCCCTGTTCAGTCCCTTAACCCTTAAGTCACGCTTAATGACCTCGTCCCATGTCTTTCTCGGTCTACCCCTCCACCAATATTAACACCTCTCACCCTCTGTACCCAATTACCATCCCCTATCCTCTCCACATGTCCAAACCACCTCAGCCTACCTCTCCTCATCACAACACCAATACACTCCAGTCCCATCCTACCTCTCAACTCTTCCATCGTAAACCCAGCCCCCCCAGGCCTTGCACGCAGGGATGCACTGCACATCCACCTAATCATTGTCATTTCTGTATGTTTAAACCTGCGAATATCCTCATCCTTTACTGCCCAGGTCTCACTACCAAACAGTATCACACTCCTAACACGTAAGGAGAGTCCTCTCAATGCCGGGAGAGGCAACAGCTCCCTGAACTTCTTCCAACCACTTCTCACCCTAGCATCCAAGCTAACTCCAGCCCCACCTCTGGCACATAACTATCTATCGCCAGACACCATAATCCCGCAAGGGGTGGCCATTTGACTTTGGGTTATTTATTTTACGGGGAGGGGCACTAACCTCCACCAACCCACTTGTTGATACGTAGGGAGCACGTATGGTTTGGTTATATGGTTACCACTCAGCGTTGTAAATGGTTTCTTGGCTTACAGGAAACCATTTGGCTTGTCACTCAATGTAATGCCACCTGTAAAGGAAAGAAAAGCAGTAAGAAGTGACAGGAAATATAGGAGAAATAGGAAGAAAGGAGGGCAGGCACAGAAAAAGAATGATAAAGGCTAAGGAAGAAGTAGGCAGCACTACATCAAGTGAGTGAACATAACATGTCTCTCAAATAACGAAACTCCTCCACACACTCAAGAGACTCACCTGCAAGTTCAACCCTCTCACGCCTAACAATCTCCACCTGCTCTCCCCGACATGCCGCACACATGAAATCAGCATCATCTCGCAGTCTACCTCTAATACCACTACATCTCTTGTGCACCCATTTATCACAAACACTACACAAGATGGAATTACTATACTTCCCACACCCTTGTGGCAAACTGCACATGGCCACTCTCCCTCTCCTCTGATTGTACCGCCACCAACCCTAGATATCATCACTTTTGTTTTATCTGCATTTACCCTTAAGCCCTTGTACCCCATACCATCTCTCCACTTCTTAAATCTTTCCTCCGCCTCCTTTTCATTCTCTGCAATCAACACCAAATCATCAGCATACAACATCTCCCGTGGGAGTCCATCTCTGAAGTCACGTGAGAGGGCTTCAAGCACCATGATAAACAACAAGGGACTCAAAACTGACCCCTGATGCACACCAACATTCACGGAAAACTCATCACTCAAAGCTCCATTCACTCTGACGTGGGTGCGAGCATCCATGTACATGGCCATAACCACCCTAACTAGCCATTCTTCCAACTCTAGCTTTCTCATTGGCCACTTCACTACCTCTCTAGGGACTTTGTCAAAGGCCTTTTCCAAATCAACAAAAAGCTGTCGAACAAATGAATATGGCATCAGTGGTCCCCCTGCCTGGCATAAACCCAAACTGCATCTCATTGATATTCACTCTTTCTCTAATCATACCTTCTAGAACTCTCTCCATTACTGTCATTATCTGATCTAAGAGCTTTATACCTCTGTAATTTCCCCTTTCCAGGGCATCACCCTTTCCTTTGTACACATTTACAGTTACACTCTTCAGCCAATCATCTGGGACAACACGCTCATACAGTATATAATCATATTTATCAGGTCAGTGACTAACCTCACCCCAGTATCTCCTGAGGCCATCAACATTTCGGCAGTCAACCCAGACACACCTGCCGCCTTCCCCACCCACATCCTGCCTATTGCCTGACTCACAGTAGCAGCGTCAATCAAAGGCCAAGGGCCAAACACTGGATCAGTTGGCTCCAAACCTTCTCTATCCCAATCAAACTCCTCATTCAACAATCGGCTATAATGCTCTCTCCATGCATCTTTAATATCCTCACTGTTCACCACTACCCTTCCATCATCATTCTTCACACACTGCTCACCTACAATGTCCCGATTATCCCTCTTCACCTGATTTGCCACCCTAAAAATCATATTTTTCCTTTCTCCATGAAGTCAAGAGTGAGAGCACTGGAAATGAGTTATTTGAGAGGAGCATGTGGAGTCACATGGAGAGACAGACTAACAAATGAGGAAGTGAAGGAGGGTTGTTGTGTGGTCGAGGACGTGATGGGAAGCGTTAGGAGAAACATGTTAAGGTGGTTTGGGCATGTGGAGAGGATGGAGAGTGAAAGACTGACGAGGAGAGTGTATGTGAGTGAGGTGGAGGGGGCGAGAGGGAGGGGGAGGCCGAGGATGAGATGGAGGGATGCAGTGGAGAGGTATATGAGAGAGGGGGGTGTGAGTTGGGAGCGTGGTAGTGAAATGGCAGGGGACAGAGTGACATGGAGGCGATTTGTTTGTGGCCACCCCGTGCGGGATTAAGGCATCTGGCAATAGGTAGATAGATAGATAGATGATTTAGATTATCAAGTAATCATTTTAAATGCGCTGTCACAAGATCCAGATCCCCATGCATTGCTCACGGGAAGTAATTTTCAGGCTGAACATATAACCCCAACAAAGACTCATTTCTGAAAGAAATGCCATAATGAAGACCCCACCACCACCATTTGATAAGAAAATGCCATAGAAAACACTAAAAAAAGAAAAAAATAGGACCATTATGAGCCAGACTTAAAAAATACTGTCACATTTTATGTAGAATTGTTATTAACTGTAGGGGGGGGGAGTGAAAATTGATGAGATCCAGTGGCAGTTTAGATGTAACTATACTGTGTAGGGTTTTATGCTGCATAGGAATGCCATTATTAGGTTGTTCAAGTACAGGAGAGGTTCCTTAATATGGTTGGGAATACTGCTTACCTCTTGTAAATATGAGAAGGGACAAGAGTGACTGTATTGTGGATTGTGTGAAAATTAGGACTAGAAGGGTGTTTTTTGTGCATGGTAATGGTAATTATCCTTAGTCAAGATTTGATATGGTAATGTGTTGTAGCTATAGGGGATGATGACTTTACTGTAAAGTTATTATTTTCACAGTTTTCCACTTTTAGCCCATTACTCTTACACCCTTCATAGTTTTTCTTGCGTACTTGTCTCAGCTTCACTGTATGTGTTACAGTCATATGATCAGGTTGTCCTCTCCACTGTCCTCCTAGTTGTCATGTTGCAAACACACTCATTTAATCAGCCTATTCTCTCTGCATGACTGTCATCATGATACCCTCCTTCCCCCTCCTTTTTTTTTTTTTTTTTTTTTTTTTTTTTTTTTTTTTTTTTTTTTTTTAACCAGAGGATGGAATGAAGTAGGGTCCACAAAACATGGCAAAGGAAAGCTGACAGGCTACTTTCAGCACACATTCTAACACTATTTATGTTGTCTGTATACTCTTGTGTTTTGAAAATATTAATTACTCTTCCTCATGAAAAAACAGCTCTTGATTAAGTTATTCATACAGTACAGTAATATGGTATGTTTATGACAGAGGATGGTGGGGAGCCCAAGAAGTTAAGCCGAAGGCAAAAGCAGCGAGCCAAAAAAAGAGAACTCAAAGGTCAAACAAAGGAAAAGAGACCATCAAAGAAGCAGAAGGTTACACCAGATGAAGGTAAGATTGATTCATTAGGTTGGTCTAGATGTCTGTACTGGTATTAACCCCTTGAATGAGTACTGTAGTTTTGGATGGATTATTGTTACTTCCAAATGATTTTATGTGACTGAGAAAAGCCTTTCCTGTTGAAGTGGTTAATGACAGCTGTAGCTGTACAACCTCTCAGTTCAGAAACTGTTGCAGTAGCTGAATAAACCTGTTTATGGGTAGCAGTGAATGACACCTTTGGTTGGAAGAGGGTAATGAATACAGTGCTTTGGAGTCTTGATTGTGCATGATTACAGTTAAGAAAAAAAGAGTTCACAGCAAGGACATGCTTTGTTTACTGTCTTAGTAGACAGTTTTATGATTACTGTATTGTACAGTAATTGATGTTCTAAGAGTCTATCTATCTATCTATTTCCAGACGCCATGATCCCGTAAGGGGTGGCCATTTGACTTTGAGTTATTTGTTTTACAGGGAGGGACACTAACCCTCCACCAACCCACTTGTTGACACGTAGGGAGCACGTATGGTTTGGTTATATGGTTACCACCCAGCGTTGTAAATGGTTTCTTGGCTTACAGGCAACCATTTGGCTTGTCACTCAATGTAAAGCCACCTGTAAAGGAAAGAAAAGCAGTAAGAAGTGACAGGAAAGATGGGAGAAGTAGGAAAAGAGGTGGGCAGGCACAGAAAAAGCATGATAAAGGCTAAGGAAAAAGTAGGCAGCACTACATCAAAAGGAGATATTGACTAACCACTCAGGTTTTTGAGGATTGTATTAAAACTGGCTGACCATACTGTATGCAGCAGCCAGCCAGCATGTGCATCTAAATACTTGTCTCTTTTGCAGTTTAATCATGCATATTTTTTTGCTTATTTTTGTGTTATTTATTTGGGTTTTACAAAATCATGGTCATATTATACTGATATACTGTGGGGAAATTGTGGAAGATATGTGAGTAACCCAGGCTGGTGTGGGAAAGAATAATGCTGAGAAAAAAAAAAAATCTCCAAGAACATCTGGCTGAAATGGTATAGATTTTTGCAGTCAGTCAGGTTCATGTTCAAGTGAGCCTGGATACACAGTAAACTATTGTACAGAAAAGTTAATGCACCTTTATTTTTATTTATTTATTTATTTATTTTTTTTGTGTGTGTGTTATACTGTAGATTGGCATTTGAAGAATTTAGGGTGCTTGTTTGATGGATAATTTAACATTTTCTATATCAGATGATGAGCTGGATAGTCAAGGAGAGGAGCAGTTCAGCCCCAACGAGATTGCAGAGCTTGAACAGAACCAACAGAAAGCTAAATTTGCCTTGTTTGAAGAAAGCAGTGATGAAGACCAGGATGAAGAAGACAGAGGAGAGAATGATGAAGAAAAGGAAGAAGACAGTGGAGTAGATGATGATGATGAAGTTGATGATTATGGTGATCTTGAAGCAGCATCAAAAAAGTTAGAGAAGAAAAAGAAAGCAGAAATGTAAGTTCAGGTTTTGTGTGCTTATTATGATTATTGTTGTGAAGTTGCATCAGAGAAGAGCGAAAAAGTAAAGCCAAGATGTAAATGTGTTGTACTCTTTAGATGTGTTTCAAATAAATCTTCTGAATTGTCATTTTAATTGCAGATGCCACTAGTATAGTGTATGGTACATTTCTTTTACCGTTATCATTTTGCATCTGTCATAAAAGCAATAGCTTGTAAGTGCTTTGTTCTTAAGGAGTTTATTGTTACTGTATAGTTTTGGGCTTGCTACAAAATTAGAACTGGTTTAATATTTTTTTCCAAATTTGATTCCAGCAATCAAAATTTGATTATCTTCAGCACTACCTCAGGTTATGCCTTTTTTTTTTTTTTTTTTTTTTTTTTTTTTTAAGTAGCCTGGTTTAAAGTGAAGCACAGACTAGTTCAAAATGCAGCACAGTATAGTGTTCTGAGATGCAGTATTTTTCATTTAACCCTTTCAATTTGATGATGTATGGGATTTTTCTGTTTCATTATTTGCTACTTCCAGACTATTTGATAATCCAATTTGGGATAGGCTTTCTCAGATGAAGAGGTTAAACATTGCTTTCATCAGCCCATTCACTACTAAAGGTCCACCCAAATACGAATAGATTTGTCATTATTATTTAATGAAATTTGTTTATTTTCTGCATGTAAATTTGTCAATTTCCAGGGCTGATGCTGATGCATACATGGAAGAATCAGCAGCAAAGATTAAGCTTCACATTCCCACTCTTGTGGAGGTGCAAAAAGAACTGGAACAACCTGTGGATATGGCCAACATAAACAGCCGCATCAAGGACACAGCGTTTGTGCTGGCCGATTTCAAGTAGAGAAGACAATCCTTTTTGTTTTGTTCATAAAGTTATCATTATATATGTCTGTGTAATTCTGTGAGAGGTCTGTCACTTCGTAATGTGAACAGGTTAAAGTATGATATATTGATGTTGTTGTTGCTTTTGTTGTTAATCAACCCCAGTCTCTCTGGGTAGCCCATCAGCCACAGACAAGCAATGGCTCCTGCAGGGTTGTCCTGTACAGTGAACTGATGTTCCCTTGTGACTGACAGAGCCTCACCACAGCAAGATGTTGGGAATAGTGTGGTAGTTTAGTTCCTGGATGGATATACCATTTGCATCTCTGCATCCAGTAAACAAGGGCACCATTACGGGCACCTCTTCAACACGTAAATTGGCTACTGATACAGTATATGGTTACCACCAAGCAAATCGTTTCCTCGGTTACTGGAAACCATTAGGCAAGTCACTCAGAGCCACCAAAAGTGGAGAGAAGAGTAATAAAAGTGACAGGAAGGAAAGGAAAAGTAGGAATAGTGGAGGGCAGAGAGAGAGAGCAAATGGAAAGGGGAAAGGAGTAGGCAGCAGTACATCAAGTGAGTGGATGATGGTCACCAACTGGTAATATAAGCTACTGGCATGATTTGCTGATTCCAAGTTGTTTTCATATAGGAAATGGTTTCTAGATGTTAGGCTGGTGTTAATCTCTAGCCAGACACCGTATTTCTAAAGAGGGCATCCAGGAACACATTACCTCCACATTTCCCTGTCCTCCGCCATTAAGCAACCCTCTCCATCCCATATCATTCATAACCTCTCCACTCTGTCCTTTCACCTCATCCTTGGTCTCCCTTTCCCCCCTCACTCCTTGCACCTCATCAACATTCACTTTTAATTGATCTCTCAGTCACCATTCACTTCACAGGGTCAAATAATCCCAGGATACTCATATTAACACTTTCCAGCACACTAGCATGAATACCTCAATGCTTCTAAACTTCCCTATTTGTCTTTCTGTATTTCTTTTCCATCATATAACTGCACATGTTCCTGTCAGGTAACTTATTTTGACTTCTTTCTTGACTGTATCCATCCAGCAGAGTCCAAGCTTTATTTCCATATATTAATGTAGAGGTCGTAGTATTGTCATGCACTACTTGCTTTCTGATTCCATCTTCATGTTGCTGTTGTCATTGGTATTGTTTCTTAAGCCTGGTCTGTCTGGTGGAACAGACTCAGTGACCACAGACAAGCAGCTACTTCAGTGGGCCCATCCTACAGGTACAGTACAGTACATACACTGTGCGGGATATGGTGTCCCTTGTGGTAGACAGCCCCTCATTAGTGTCAGCCTAGGGTCCTTCCTTGTAAATATGCTCAGTGTACAGTATCTGCAGTCCTACGTTCCTGCTATACTATTTCTTGCATTTCATCCACTAAGCTCCCATCCTTGCACATCAGTCTAGATTCTTTAAAGGCCCTCAAGTCTCCCATCTCTTGACCTATCAGCCTCATTATTCACACTTTGATTTCATTCCCCTGAAAGACATAACTTCACTCTTAGCTACCTTCACTTTCAAATTGTGGCCCTGATGAGGAGCCTACACATGGTGGCGCTTTGTACCCTGGGTGGAGCGAAGCTGCTACAGCATCCACCTGGGAGCCAAACTGCCTCACGTTTCCCTGCACTTCGTTTTGGTGGAGGACCCTGGTCCGACCTTAGTGTAAAGTTGTCAACCAAAAGGTGATACCAGTTCCCTACACAGTGTATGTTCTTTACATTACCTGTAAGATGACATCACAGAGGTAGTTTTTTACCTGTGGTTGACGGGTCTGTTTGGCGAAACAGACAGGGGTTAAGCAGCAAAAACATCAACTTTCAAATTTTATTTCTTACCACACTTGCTGAGTCATTCACCAAGCCTTGCAGCTCCCATTCGCCATAACTTAATGAAGCGGTATTGTCATAAATTAATTTTACAGGTAATATCCTCACCTTCTTCTTCACAAGGGGTCACCCCAACACACTGATTTACGTCATGTTGAAAGCTACCAGTATCTCTAACAATCCATCATCATCATCATCATGCATGTCTATATGGTGTTGAATAACTGCAAAGACATGACACAGCCCTGTTTCAGCTTGACATGCATTGTTACTCTTCTAAGATCCTTCCACAGTCCTTGTCTGTCTGCTTTGTCTTATGCAGTATCTTCTCCAGATCTATGAGGGCAGCATGCTGTTCTTTCCCCATATCTAAATACTGTACTACTTCACCCATCTGTTCTCCTACCATTCCCTCAGTTCTCTTTCCTGCTTTGTTAACTATTGTACAGTATAGGGAAAGAAATTGTCTTATGTTAGCTGGAGTAGAATAATGACATGCTCAGGCTAAAAGGGTTGTGTTTTCCCACGGCATGTTGGACAATCATTCTAGCCTCAATAAGATATAGAGTTCATAGTTTCGTATTCAGGTTTGTTATCCATTTTACTTCATTTATAATTTTACAAAATGTGCACATCTGAAGTGGTAGCTACTATATTTTGATTTCAGTATTAGGCTAAAAAATATTAAGAGCAAATAGTCACATCTCATATAGTGATGGCTGATAATTTTGCCTTTGTATAATTTCCTCTTTAACACGTAACACATTAAAGATTTAATAAAATCTAATGGTAACCAAATACTGTATATCCTTTATGAGGAAACGTTTGATATAGCTAAAGTTAAACTTACTACTTATTAATGTTATACTGTAGCTCAGTCAAATCAAGGGTGTGTAACCAGAAAAACATTCCTGCTTTGAGAAGGGGCTGAAGCACACAGTTTGCCTCCCTAGCCTGAGATATGTTGAAGCACTTAGTTTGCCAATGTCCTTATAAAGGGGTGCAGTAAATAATGGAATTTTATCAATATTCTTTCAGCAAACGTAGAGAAGAAGGAAGAAGTCGATCAGATTATCTTGCAGTGTTTCTGCAGGACCTCTCCACTTATTACTCATACAACAAGTTCCTCATGGAGAAGCTACTTGGTATGTTTGGTCCCACAGAATTGATTGAGTTCTTGGAGGCCAATGAACTGCCCAGACCTGTCACTATCCGCACAAACACACTGAAGGTGAGATTCACGTTACTTGTAGTTTTTAGTCACCATCTGTGTTATTTTTTCCTGTTGAAGTATCCTGCATGAAACCCGATCCCTGAATTCTTCTATCCAATTGAGTCATGTGTGAACAAGTTAGTTGTATTTACTGGTGATGACAATAATTTTTTTTAAATGCAAGAAAGTAGGAACCAAAGGCAAGGACCCCACAAAAAAAAAAAAAAGGTAACAGAGCTAACTTCAAGTTCAGTTCATTGAGAGATGCCTGGACGAACTGCATTTAGAAGACTGGAAATCGTAGGCAGTAGGAAATACAGGCAGAGGGAGACAGTTCCAGAGTGTGCGGATGAAGGACTGGGAGTAACGGTTAATGCATGCATTAGAGGGTTGGACAGAAATGGGATGAGAGTTTGTTGCTATATGGGTGCTATGCGCCTGCCGTATTGGTAGAGGGATGCAAGCAGACAGTTCGGAGGAGCAGTACAGAAAAGAGATAAAGATGCAACACTGCAATGAAGAGACAGAAGTTGAAGGGAGCCAGTAAGAGGAGGAGAGTTAATGTGATGAAAAACCTATGACACCACCATGTTGAGAAGTGTATGTGGGGAGCCTTCCCACACAGGAGAGTTTTGCTGTACACAGGGGTGATTAAAACCCATGTATAAAGTCAACAGTTGCACATGGGTCAAGAAAACATGGAGTCGGCATAGCGCACCTAATCCCATGGAAGCAGGTTTTACGAGAGAGGTACCGGTAATATGATCTTTTCAAGATTAATCCCGAGAGAATGAAACTCTGATTATGTTTAAAGAAGATACAGGATTGAGTTAGATATTGTTAAAAATTGCTATACTATGCACTGAAGAAAGGGTACAGGTGCTGAGTATATTTTAAGGAGAGCTAAAAACAGTATGCCCATGAAATGGGCCAAACACTCATTGACTTAACATTCAGGATCCTAGAATCTTGGCTATGCCTCAACTGTGTAACAATCTGCATAGCCTACATTTGTTTTGGTATTTCTCTTTGTAGATAAATTTCACATTCCCTATGTTGGTTTTAACTTGCTGTTGCACTGTATAATATTGACAGACTCGTAGGAAAATTCTGGCAACTTCCCTGATTGCACGTGGCATCGACGTGGATACGATATCATGGTCAAAGGTGGGTTTGGTGGTGATGCGCACACCTGGCAATGTCACACTGGGAGCCACACCAGAGTACCTCGCAGGACACTACATCCTCCAGGTTAGTTTCTTTGTTTGAATATAGCTACTGTTATTGCAACACTTCCCCTCCCCCCCCCCCTCAGTCTTTGGGCATAGGCTTCCCTGTACAAAGGAAGAGGGGAAAAAGAAGTGTGTGGCAATCACAGGGGCATTTGTCTTCTTAGTGTAATAGGAAAAGTATATGATATGATACTTATTGACAGAGTTAAGGAAATAACAGAGGAATTAGTTGGAGAAGAACAGGGAGGTTTTAGGAAGGGAAGAAGTTGTGTACATCAGATATCCATTCTTAGGTCTTTAGTGGAAAAGTTTCTAGAGAAGGGGAAGATGTTGTATGCGGCCTTCATGGATTTGAAGAAAGCATATGACAGAGTGGATAGACAAGGATTGTGGAAAATATTAAGAATATATGGAGTAAATGGGAAGTTGTTGAATTCCGTGAAGAGTTTGTATGAGGGTGCTAATGCTGCAGTGTATGTGGACAGTGAACCGAGTGAATTTTTCTATTTGAAGGTTGGATGGATGTGTCATGTCTCCAATGTTGTTCAGTCTGTATATGGATAGGGTTATAAAAGAAATATATGGTAGGTGGGGGTGCTCACCATCCACTCACTCGATGTAGTGCTGCTCTCGGGTGTCTGTCCTTTCCTCTCCCCCTGCCATCTTTCTTTCCTTCCTCTTCTTTCGTTCTTTACTTCATTCTTTCCCAGTCCTGCCTACGGGTGACTTTACTCTCCCTCTTCTGTCTTTCCCTCATTCTTGCCTCTTCCTTCTGCCTTTGGGTGACTCTACACTGAGTGACAAGCCAAATAGTTTCTTGTACACCAGGAAACCATTTACTGCGATGGGTGGTAACCATATAACCAAATTATGGTGCCTGGTGGTTTAGTGGGTAATTATGGCACTCCAATCGGATTGAGCCAGTGAAGGTTTATATCCAAGGGGTGGTTGGGGTGTATTGCTCACATAGTGCCACTCAGGGATGAGTGAGGTTGGTCACTCTCATCTTAACCCCTTGGCTGCTGCAAGCATCTGAGAAGGACCGGTCGACAGACTGCTACAAACCTCTCGGAAGGCTTTTAATGAATGTTAACGGAAAATAGCCACACCAGGGCATGACTTAGCTCAGAGCTCTCAGCAGCCTACAGTAGGGGTTAAATATCAGGACCAACTTGCCTATCCCCGGGCTCCTACCCTCCTCATGGGGCAACGTAGGATTGGATGATGGATGGATGGATACAAGGTAGGGCAGTGGATGTTGGAGCAGCCCTAATGAGAGAAGGCAGTATGTGGAAACTCCCTGTACTGTTCTTTGCAGATGATGTTGTGTTGTTAAGTGAAGATGAAGGGGAGCTGCAAGGCATGGTGAATGAGTTTGGGAGATTGTGTAAGAAACAGAATCTAAAGGTGAATGTAGGGAAGACTAAAGTTATGGTCTTTGAGAGAAATGAAATAACTGAATGGGAAAGCCCCAGGAATTGATGGAGTGTGTGGTGAAATGCTGAAGCATGGGGGAGAGATAGTAATAGAATGGATGTGGAAGGTGTGCAGATTGGCATGGGAGGAGGGTAGAGTCCCGGAGGATTGGAAGTTAGGTATAATTAATCCTCTGTACAAAGGAAAAGGGGATAAAGCAGTGTGTGGTAATCATAGGGGCATTTGCCTTCTCAGTGTAATAGGAAAAGTATATGGTAGGATACTTATTGACAGAGTAGGGAAATTACTGAGGAATTAGTTGGAGAAGAACAAGGAGGTTTTAGGAAGGGAAGAGGTTGTGTAGATCCTTAGTGGAAAAGTTTCTAGAGAAGGGCAAGAAGTTGTATGCAGCCTTCATGGATCTGGAGAAAGCATATGACAGGGTGGATAGACAAGGTTTGTGGAAGGTATTAAGAATATATGGAGTGGATGGGAAGTTGTTGAAGGCAGTGAAGAGTATGTATGAGGGTGCTAAGGCTGCAGTGCGTGTGGATGGCAAACTGAGTGAATCTTTCCATTTGAAGGTTGGATTGAAACAAGGATGTGTCATGTCTCCATGGTTGTTCAATCTGTATATGGATGGGGTTATAAAAGAGATACAAGGTCGGGCAGTGGATGTTGGAGCGGCCCTAGTGAGAGAGGGCAGTGTTTAGAAACTCCCTGTACTGTTGTTTGCAGATGATACTGTGTTGTTGAGTGAAGACGAAGGGGAGCTGCAAGGCTTGGTAGATGAGTTTGGGAGAGTGTGTAAGAAACGGAATCTAAAGGTGAATGTGGGGAAGAGTAAAGTGATGGTCTTCGAGAGAAGTGAAGCCAGTGAGTGTACAGTGAGATTGGATGGGAAGGAAATGGAGAATGTGAGTGAATTTAAGTACTTGGGCAGTGTGATGAGTAAGGATGGTAGTCTGGAGGGTGAAGTGCTCGAAAGGGTACAGCAGGGAAGGAAGGTTGCTGGTTCGTTGAAAGCAGTGATAAGAAACAGGGAGGTGAGCATGGAAGTGAAAAAGTTGTTACATGACAGTATTGTGATACCAACTCTGACATATGGAAGTGAAGCTTGGACCCTGTTGGAAGGACAGAAGTCAAGAGTGAGAGCAGTGGAAATGAGTTATTTGAGAGGAGCATGTGGAGTCACATGGAGAGACAGACTAACAAATGAGGAAGTGAAGGAGCGTTGTGGTGTGGTTGAGGACGTGATGGGAAGCGTTAGGAGAAACACGTTAAGGTGGTTTGGGCATGTGGAGAGGATGGAGAGTGAAAGATTGACGAGGAGAGTGTATGTGAGTGAGGTGGAGGGGGCGAGAGGGAGGGGGAGGCCGAGGATGAGATGGAGGGATGGAGTGGAGAGGTATATGAGAGAGGGGGGTGTGAGTTGGGAGCGTGGTAGTGAAATGGCAGGGGACAGAGTGACATGGAGGCGATTTGTTTGTGGCCACCCCGTTCGGGATTGAGGCGTCTGGCAATAGATAGATAGATAGA
>JAGKTI010000759.1:72080-89036 GCA_018397915.1 Birgus latro | reverse complement strand
GTCCCATATCTGAGTGCACAGGCTGTGAAAAAGGCGATTTTCATAGTGATTGTAGTGATTACCATGTCTCTTACATATGTTCACTAAGTTATCAGATGGTGAACATATTTGCCCTATTCACCTCTAAATCATAATTTTTCTGGTTACATTTTATTTACTTCATGCTTTGTGTCCCATATTTGAGTGCATAGGCTGTGAAAAAGGTGATTTTCATATTGATTACCATGTCTCTAGCATACGTTCACTCTCTAGTCAGCTGGTGAACATCTTTGCCATACTCACCTCTAAACCATCATTTTCTGGTAACATTTTATTTATTTGATGCTTTGTATCTCATATTTTAGTGCATAAGATGTGAGAAAGGGTGATTTTCTTAGTGACTGCCATGTCCGATACATACTTCCACTATGCTGCCAAGTGGTGAACACCTCTGCCTTACTCACCTCAAAATCATCATTTTTTGGTTCAGATTCAATTAATTCATGCTTTGTGTCCATTATTTATGTGAATGGGATCTTAAATAAGTGCTATGCATGTCTGGTAGGGAGGTAGGTAGGTGATTTTCTGATTTAGGGTAGGTTAGGTTAGGGTCAGGAACGACCGGTGCTGGAGCTTCAGGGCCCCTTTTCCGGACATGACCACTTTCCAGACATGCCTTTGGCTCTATTACATGGAAGATTACTGTTTATGTTTATATATATATATGCATATATATATATATATACATTATATAGACAGTACAGTATATATATATAGCATCATCATCATCATCATTATTTTTCTTTCATCCGGTTGAAGAAAATTAATCTAACAGTGCACTATTTTTCTTTCATCAGGTTGAAGAAAATGAAGCTGTTATAGAATATGCACTCAAGAAGAGAAATGTGAAACTAGTTCCAACTGGTTTAGATGTTGGCAAGCCTGGGTTTGTGAGGTACAGAGAAAGCAGGTGAGTCAAATAAATTTTGTTAGTTTCATTTTACACACCTGGTGGTCTTGGCTCTACAATTGAATGTACTTGATAAGAGTTCAAAATCAAAGGTGGTTGGGGTTAGTTGCTCACTTAATGCAGCTCAGGGTTGAAACCAAGGAGTTGGGGTTAGTTGCTTATTTAATGCAGCTCAGGGTTGAAACCAAGGAGTCGGGGTTAGTTGCTCACATAATGCAGCTCAGGGTTGAAACCAAGGAGTCGGGGTTAGTTGCTCACATAATGCAGCTCAGGGTTAAAACCAAGGAGTTGGGGTTAGTTGCTCACATAATGCAGCTCAGTGTTGAAACCAAGGAGTTGGGGTTGGTTGTTCATTTAATGGTGCTTAAGGGAGAGTAACTGGTCATTCATTCATTCATCCATTGATCTGATCCATTGTTGCCCCATGAGGAGCATAGGAGCCTGGTGCTAGGCAGGTTGGTCCTGTCATTTAAAATGAGGGTGACCAACCTCACTCATCCCTGAGTGGCATTAAGTGAGCAATAAACCCCAACCACTCCGGGGATATAAACCTGCACTGGCTCAGTCCAGTTGGAGCACCTTAGTTACCCACTAAACCACCAGTTGCCATAATTTGGTTATATGGTTACCACGCAGCACAGTAAATGGTTTCCTGGTACCGGAAACCATTTAACTTGTCATGCAGTGTAGAGTCACCCAAGACAGAAGGAAGAGGAAAGAATGAAGGAAAGAAAGACAGAGGAGGAAGGAAGAGAGAAAGGGCAGTCATCTAAGAACAGCACTGCACTGAGTGAGTGGATGGTGAGCACCCCCACAGACCAAGTACCATGACCTCAGGTGCCCAACTTGTGAATGGACGAGAGAGGATTGGGTGATAGAATAGGCAGTACTGTTTGATTTATGTTACTTAAGCAAACTGATATAAAATACAGTACTGCCAGTGCATACTGACTCTAGTTTACTCATCTTTCATAACATACAGTACTTTAACACATTTTTGCAGTAATATTAAGTTGCGTGAAGTGATTTCATTTAATGTCAGAATAGACCTTCCATATTCAGTTATGCAAGGCCTTATCATATTGTAGCAGAAACTGTAGCTATGGTAACTAAGACTGACTTGGTATTGGTCTTTTCCAGATTTAATCCATCAATGGAGTTGTGCAAGAGAGTCTACCCCCATACCTATAATATGGATGGATTCTTTATAGCCAAATTGAAGAAGATCAGTGAAATGGAGACGAAATCTAATGATCATAATGAGGAGGAAGGTTGAAGCTTAGCTTTCTTGATAGGAGTTGGTTATGTTGACTGTTAAATTTTGTAACTTATATTACAACAATTCATAATGTACAATAATTACTGTACCCTCACTTCTCTACTGTTGTGTTACAGTATAATATTTCCAATACAGTACATAACTTCAGAAGCTTTTTATTTCAAGTTTTAGTTCATGTATGTTGAATACTGGAAAGTATAATTTTTAATATTTTGCCAGCAGGTGTGTCATTGTCTGAGTTATTGATTCATTGTGTGGATGGACAAGGGTGCCCACAAAGACATAAGGTAATATGGTGGTGGGATGAGGGTGTTGAGGCCACAGTTAAGGAGAAAAGAAGGCTTTTCTGGGAAAGGAAAAGGGTGGTAACAGAGAGGAATACTTGGCTGCCAAGCATTGAGATAGAAAGGAGGTATACAGTGCAAAATCTAAATCCCAGAGACTTACTGTATAACCCAAGTAGCACTGAAAGGAAGAATATAGTATTTCTATCTATCTATTGCCAGACGCCTCAATCCCGAACGGGGTGGCCACAAACAAATCGCCTCCATGTCACTCTGTCCCCTGCCGTTTCACTACCATGCTCCCAACTCACACCCCCCTCTCTCATATGCCTCTCCACTCCATCCCTCCATCTCATCCTCGGCCTCCCCCTCCCTCTCGCCCCCTCCACCTCACTCATATACACTCTCCTCGTCAATCTTTCACTCTCCATCCTCTCCACATGCCCAAACCACCTGAACGTGTTTCTCCTAACGCTTCCCATCACATCCTCAACCACACCACAACGCTCCTTCACTTCCTCATTTGTTAGTCTGTCTCTCCATGTGACTCCACATGCTCCTCTCAAATAACTTATTTCCACTGCTCTCACTCTTGACTTCTGTTCTTCCAACAGGGTCCAAGCTTCACTTCCATACATCAGAGTTGGTATCACAATACTGTCATGTAACAACTTTTTCACTTCCATGCTCACCTCCCTGTTTCTTATCACTGCTTTCAACGAACCAGCAACCTTCCTTCCCTGCTGCACCCTTTCGAGCACTTCACCCTCCAGACTACCATCCTTACTCATCACACTGCCCAAGTACTTAAATTCACTCACATTCTCCATATCCTTCCCATCCAATCTCACTGTACACTCACTGGCTTCACTTCTCTTGAAGACCATCACTTTACTCTTCCCTACATTCACCTTTAGATTCTGTTTCTTACACACTCTCCCAAACTCATCTACCAAGCCTTGCAGCTCCCCTTCGTCTTCACTCAACAACACAGTATCATCTGCAAACAACAGTACAGGGAGTTTCCACACACTGCCCTCTCTCACTAGGACCACTCCAACATCCACTGCCCGACCTTGTATCTCTTTTATAACCCCATCCATATACAGACTGAACAACCATGGAGACATGACATCCTTGTTTCAATCATACCTTCAAATGGAAAGGTTCACTCAGTTTGCCATCCACATGCACTGCAGCCTTAGCACCCTCATACATACTCTTCACTGCCTTCAACAACTTCCCATCCACTCCATATATTCTTAATACCTTCCACAAACCTTGTCTATCCACCCTGTCATATGCTTTCTCCAGATCCATGAAGGCTGCATACAACTTCTTGCCCTTCAAATATGGTATTTAAGGTGTCAAATCAGATGATGAGGGGAAAACAGATATCACAGGTGAGCAGTGTGTAAAGAAGTGAACAATGAGTATTTTAAAGACACCAGGAGAGAGCATTATAACTGGTTGCTGAATGAGGAGTTTGACTGAAAGGGAAGGATTAGAGTCAGTGAATCCATTGTTTAGCCCTTGGCCTTTGATTGATGCTGCTTCTGTGAGCACGGCAACAGGCGGGATGTAGTTAGGAAGGCAGCAGGTGTGTCTGGGATGACTGCTGGAATGCTGAAGGCTTCAGGAGATGAGTGGGTCTAGCAACTGATTGGATAAATATGATTATATATGAGTGTGTTGTCCCAGATGACTGGCTAAAGAGTGATTGTAAATTGTACAAGGGGAAGGGTAATGCCCTGATAAATATGATTATATATGAGTGTGTTGTCCCAGATGACTGGCTAAAGAGTGATTGTAAATGTGTACAAGGGGAAGGGTAATGCCCTGGGAGGAGGCAACTATAGTGGCATAAAACTTGTGAACCAGAAAATGAAGCTAATGAATGGAGAGTCCTAGAAGGTATGATTTAGGGGAAGAGTAAATATTAATGAGATGCAGTTTGGGTTTATGCTAGGCAAAGGACATCTGATGCCATATTCATTGTCTGACAACGCCAGGAAAAATATAGAGGAAAGAAAAGGGAGCTGTACTTTATTTTTCTATATTTGGATAAGGTCTAAGACAGAGTCCCTATGTAGGTGGTGATATAGGCAATGAGGAAGCTTGGAATCGAGGAGTGGTTGGTTAGAGTGGTTATGGGTGTGGGTATTCACACCCAGGTGAGAGTGAATAGAGGTTGGAGTGATGAGTTTTCTGTGAATGTTGGCATGCATCAGGGGTCAGTCTTGAGCCCCTTATTGTTTGTCATGGTGCTTGAAGTTCTCACATGTGACTTCAGAAATGGACTCTCATGGGAGATGTTGGATACTGATGACTTGGTGTTGACTGCAGAGGATGAAAGGGAGGTTTAGGAAGTGGAGAGAGAGAATGGGACACAAGGGTTTGAGAGTAAATGCAAATAAAACTAGAATGGCACTCAGTAGAGCGCATACCTCCGCAAAGGCCCAACGTGCAGCTGGAAAAAGACTACCCCCCTATAAAATCATATTTAAATCCGCTAGCTCTGGAATTTTATATGGATCCGCTCCAAACTGTACACATTCGTAGATTCCAATATCCTAAATATACCTGATATTTTAACATCAAGATCCATCAATATTCACTGAAAAATTTAGGAAAATGTTGAAAAACACCCTATCTCGCAATGTTAAAGAAAGTGGAAAAACAATTCCTGGATCTGCACCTTTATCTAGAGCTACACCAAATTTAATGGAGTCTATTCTGGGCCAAGGCACATTTTTCTACCAAGGTTCATGGAAATCCATCCAGTAGTTTTTGTATAATCTTGCTCACAAACCAACCAACCAACAAACAAACAAATGGACAGGGATGAAAACATAACCTCCTTGGCGGAGGTAATAAAAGTGATGATATCTAGGGCTGGTAACGGTTCTGTCAAAGCAGAGGGAGAGTGGCTATGTGCGGTTTGCCACAAAGGTGTGGGAAGTCACTCATGTCCAGTATTTGTGATAAGTGGGTGCATAAGAGATGTAGTGGCATTAGATGTAGACTGTGAGGTAACACTGATTTCGTGTGCGTAATGTGTCGAGGAAAGCATGTAGAGACTGTCAGGCATGAAAGGACTGATCTTGCTGGTAAGTCTCTTGAGTATGTAGAAGAGTTTTTCTTTATTTGGAGGACATGTTATGTGCTGGAGATGGAACTGGAGCTAGCTCTATGGCTAAAATAAGGCATGGCTGGAGGAAGGTCAGGGAGCTGTTGCCCCTCCTGACACTGAAAGGTTCTCCTTCCATGCTAAGGGATCTTTGTATGCAGCCTTTGTTAGGAGTGTAATGCTGCAATGGTAGTAAGACCTGGCCAGTAAAGGAAGAGGATATTCATAAACTCAAACATACAGAAATGACAATGATTAGATGGATGTGTAGTGGATCCTTGAATATGAGGCCTGGGTGGGCTAGGTTTACAACTGAAGAGTAAAGAGGAAGAATGAGACTGTAGTGTATTGGTGTTGTGATGAGGAGGGGTATACTGAGATAGGCTGGGCATGTGGAGAGGATGGAGGATAAAAATTCAGTGTGGAAAGTGAGAAGTGTGAACACTGGAGGTAGGGTTGTGATGAGGCAGACCAAAAAAGATCTGGGACAAGGTCATGGATGACCTTAGGGATAAGGGCCTGAATAGGGAGTTTGCCAGAGATTGAGCAACATGGAGAGCCATCATTAGGTGATTGAGGTTGATGCATGCAAGCATGTTGGAGCTTTTATAAATGATATACCAAGAGTGCAATGCATGAGATACTAACCTCATTAATGCAGCAGCATACATTTGCCTTTACTCTTGATACAACCAGACAGCTTTACCCAAGAAAGACTTTAAAATGGATGTGTTTGACATTGCCTCCATGAACCCCTGCACAACAAGACATCCCTCTTAAACTGAAGAAAGTCAACTGTTTAAGCTGATAAAACCACAGATAACCATATAAAGTTCTGACAGCATATATTAGATTAAATGCATTCCAAGGGGTCTTTATTTCTGTTCCAGTTACCATAACCCAGCACATCACTGAACAGAGTATTTGTGTAATATTAGTAGTTGTAGCAGTAGCAGTAGTAGAGCAACCCGGTCTTTCTGGCCGAGCAGACCCATCAACCACAGGAAAGCAATTGTTCCTGCAGGGACATCCCACGCAATGAAACCAGTGTTCTTTTGCGGTGGATAGCGCTTCACCACAGTGAGGTTCAGGAAAGTGTGGAGGTTTGGTTGGACACCTCATTTGTGTCTCACCACTGAGTTAACACCATAGTAGGCTCCACATCACTCTGCTATTTGGTTATATGGGTACCACCTAGCATTGTAAATGGTTTCTTGGGTTAAAAGAAACCATTAGGCTTCTCACTCAGTGTAGAGTCACCTTGGGGAGAAGCAGGCAGCACCACTTCAACATGTACATGGATGATGGCTGCCACCACCTACAACAAGGTTGTATGTGTGACGAACATAACTCTCAGTGCACTGGTGTATTTTTAATTTTATTCTAAGAAGATTTTATTCAGCTTAAGAAGAGAAATCAGGTTGTGAAGAGGCTCATGGAGGCTTTCTAACCCCTGGTTTCTCTAAATTTGCCAAAACTATTTGGAAGTACAAAGAATCGACTGGGAATGTACATCATAGGAATGAAGGGGATAACTTCTTCAGTCTAGTGACTCTTTTGGTTCATCATCATTATCATCACCTACACCCCTTCCCACCTTAGGGCAGGGTGAGGAGTAGCAATGTCCAGACAGTCCAAATTTGCCCAGTCCAATGAGTCACGCTTCCATTCATTCATCATTCAAGCCCCCAGAATCCTGGCTTTATCTGATAGGCCACAAACATCCACCACGTTCTGTAGCTTCACAAACGTATCCAGTAGGGTCAATCTGGACACTGTTATGTTAAAAAGGGGTGCCAAATCCCTAATAATGTGCTTCTCCTCACAATATTCATCCAGCCAGCTCGATCTCTTGTCAGTCCCCTAGCCTCACCGACTTCCAAACCTCTCTTTCTTGCACACTCATCCACCATATCCCTGCTGGTAGAGCGTCTGACTCAAAGACCAAAGGATCAAGAGTTCGCGCCCCGCATTGTTAGCTGGGAGAGGTAACGCTCTCCTGTCTCCTTGCGGGGCTGTGTGATTGATCAAGGTCTAGCTTGGGGAATTAATTTCTCCATTTCCTTGCCTCTTTCCTCCCCTCCCCTCCCTTCCCACTTCCCCTTCTTCGCCCCTTCCTGCCTTACATCAAACCCATTATAATGCAGCTTCAGCCTGCATTCCACTGGGTTTACATTCAGATGAGGCTGGGGTTGCAACTTTACTACCGCTAGAGGGAGTTATATGGCCGGTCTTTGGTTATGGAGCCTTAACGGTATGTCCCCATTATGGCAGAAGGGACTATACTGTTTTTACTTTACCTTGGCTCTGATTTTCGTCCCTTTGCAGCTTATTTCACGCAACTCAGTGGCAGAAAATGACAATGCTACTGGTCTACATTCTTGACACTGAACTCCCTCGTGACTAGCACCATATTCTTGTAATGGGGTGTATAAAAGTCCGCATTGCCCAGAGGCAAAGTGGGGGATCCTCTCTTTGGCTCATTGGTAACGTGCGCGCGATTCAAGCGCGAGGGCCAGAGTTCGAAACTCGGCCAGAACAGTGATTAATTTATTCAGTTTTCATTTCAATTAACACATTGGTCAGCGGCGGTGTGGGATGTGAGGTAAGGGACCATGAGGGTCATATGTTGTGTTGACAGCCTTACATCCCGGTGGTGGCCTCCAATGCTACGCTACCATGTGGGAGAGCGAAACTGACCAAATTACTCACTAGGGGGAGAAAAGAGTGATGTAATGGGGTGTATAAAAGCCCGCGTTGCCCACAGGCTAAGTGGGGGATCCTCTCATTGGCTCAGTGGTAATGTGCTCGCGATTCAAGCGCGAGTGCCTGAGTTCGAATCTCGGCCAGATCAGTGATTAATTTATTCAGTTTTATTTCAGTTATTACATTCTAGCTATTATCTTATTGTTACAGCTCATGATTCAAGATGGAGATAACAATTTTAGGCCAACTTAGAGTAAAAACGTGTATATTAATATTCTTTGTATTTTAAACCTCAGTATTATGTAGTTACTGAGTGGGTACAGTGGTGGATTTTGGCTTTCATATTATTCTTTGTAGCAGTTGTAGTAGTACTAATAGCAGCGCAGTAGTTGCATTATTATTAAGACTATAGCAGCGGAGTAGCAATATTAGTCATAGTTGCAACAGTACTAGATGTTCACAGATTATCTTTACAACGTGAAAAATTTATAGAAAGGGGGATAAAAATGGGTGATTTCATGTACTCTATTGCATATCAAAGAGGAAAGATTAGCTTTTAGCAGTATTTAGTAAACTTCAAAGTGAAGAGCACGGCAATCTCTTCCAAATTATCGGTAAGGATAATGTTTGATTTAGGAGCTCCCAAACAGCAGCTCACAGTCAGGAGGTGCACTGTTCTCTCTCTCTCTCTCTCTCTCTCTCTCTCTCTCTCTCTCTCTGTACTTCCACTCCATTACCATGTGGTGCTTTGCAAAGATTGCATATACGGTGAGAAGTGCTTGTAAGTGTGACTATTTGTGTTCGAGTGGCTTTGGATGTGCGTGTAATTCTGCTTGAAGATAATTGGTTAGTTGACGTTCTTTCAACTGTCATGCCGCAAATTCACTCATGACGTTGAGGTAAATATTGGCAGTAAATTTGCTAAGATAATTTGTGGTCTCATTGGTACCGTAGTAGTTGTAGTAGGATTAGTGGTACCGTAGTAGTTGTAGTAGGATTAGTGGTACCGTAGTGGTTGTAGTTGTATTAGTAGCAGGCGAAGTGGTATGGGTTGTTGTGCAGTAGTTGTAGTATCATAGTAGCTCTAGTATTAGTATTAGCTGTTGTAGTAATGTCAGTAGTTGAATAGTAGTAGTAGTCGTGGTAGCTGTAGTAGCAGTAGTAGTAGCAGTAGTAGCTGTAATAGCAGTAGCAGTAGTAGTAGTAGTAGTAGTAGTAGTAGTAGTAGTAGTAGCAGTAGTAGCTGTAATAGCAGTAGCAGTAGTAGTAGTAGTAGTAGTAGTAGTAGTTGTTGTTGTTGTTGTTGTTGTTGTTTTTGTAGTCGTATGGTAGCAGCAGTAGTAATACTGTGGCAATAGTAGTAGTACCGTAGTACAGTAGTAGTAGTAGTAGCAGAAGTACCGAAGTAGCTGTAGTATTAGTAGTACCGTAGCACTGTAGCAGTATCGTGGTGTTGAGAGCACAGTGCAGGTTTCCGTACTCGATGTGTTCAACGGAAGGTAATCAGAATTGCCAGGTAAGTGGTGACGACCCCGAACGTCTGAAGAACAAACGTGAACACAGAACACACAAGCCATTGCTGAACAATTGTAGAACACACGAGTTATGGGCAGGTAAGCGAAAAACAAACCATATGTGAGCATGGAACACTAACAGAACATTAGCATAACACACAATGCTTTAAAAGTCTGCAGGAGGCACAGACCACTGGTAAATATTCAAGGAACACACAAGTTTAAGTGGACACCTGTTGAACACACGAGTTATAGGTGGACATCTGTAGAACAAGTTATAGGTGGACATGTGTAGAAATCATAGGTGAATATCTGTAAACACATGAATTAAAGAACATTTGTAGAGGATAATACAGGTAATTATTTGTAGAACATGTGAATTATGAACACGTGTGAGAGAAGGAGGGGGGTAGGGTAAGTAACCAAAAAAGAATGGATGAGAGAGACGTGGAATGGGATAGGACCAGGGAACTGCATTCTTCTGAGGCAGTGGTGCGTGATGCAGCATGATAGGGGAAGTATGAACTGAAATAATACGTGGACCAGTAATGTGTATGTAATAGATTCCTCCAAAAATTTTAATGGGGGAAGAAAAAAAAAGATGGAGAGGAATAGGGAGGAAAAAATGGGATGGCGATAGGTGATGGGGACAGGGTTGAACAAGTACACCCTATGAAAATGGCCAATGAATGAGAGGAAATGTATGATGTGGAAAGATTATTATTATTATTATGATTTTTATTATTATTATTATTATTATTATTATTGTTGTTGTTATCTTCCTCCTCCTCCTCCTCCACCTCCTTATCATCATCATCATTGTTCTTGTTGTTGAATTTCGATGCGGGGAGGGGCAGATAAAGGGTGGGATGCGTGGAGAGGAGTGGGCATGACGGACTGGGATGGTGCTGAGGGGTGGGGCAAGGTGGGTAGGTAATACCTTGTGAAAGTGAGACAGGTATGAGAGTACTGATGATTCAAGGAAAATTTTTTATCTCAGAACAAAAACAATAACAACAAAAACAGTAACAAATACAAAAAAGTACGAACACGCTGCCCCAATATACCCGACATCTTACGATAGGTTGATCCACGAGAGGTAATCTGGCCGCACTATGGGATGCTACTATTACTCTGCGGCCAGGTTGTGTTAAGAATTCCGCCACCGTATTCCCTGCGTGTCGTAAAAGGCGACTAAAAGGGGCGGGGTGAGGGGACTAGGGACCCCCTCCTCTGTTTTTTAGTTCCTAAAAAGAGACAGGCCAGAGAAAGGGATGGGGGATCGAGTTATCCTCATACCCTGAAGGTTGGGTCTATGAATGTGCGTGGATGTAGTACAATTGAGGCTAAAAGGGAGGAGACTGGGAGAATGTTTGTGAGAAGAAAGTTGGATGTGTTAGCTTTGAGTGAAACAAAGATGAATGGGAAAGGTGAGTCTATGTTTGGAAGTGTGAATGGAAGATTGTCAGGTGTTGACAGAGGAAGGGCAAGAGAAGGTGTAGCCTTGTTAGTGAGCCCGGAAGTACAGCAGTGTGTGATTGAATGGAAGGAGGTGTCATCAAGACTGATGTGGGTGAAAACGAATTAATTTGAACGTGAGTTGTGGGTATCTGTGAGTGCATACGGGCCTGGTAGTGAAAGGGATGAAGAAGAGAGGGAGTCTTTCTGGAATGATGTTGATGAGTGTTTGCAGAGTTTTGGAGCGAATGTGAATGTGGTAATGATGGAAGATCTGAATACCAGAGTGGGAAATGTAGCAGTTGAAGGTGTAGTTGGTATGCATGGTGTGCCTGGAAGAAATGAAAATGGGGAACGAATGATAGGTGTGTGTGTGTTGAGCGAAGGATGGTGATTGGAAATACCTTGTTTGAGAAGAAAGATATAAGTATACATGGGTGTGACAGGAGGGTGGAAGGGTTGTTGATAGAGCACTGATGGACTATATGTGGTTGTGTCCAGGAATGTTATGGGAAGATTGCTGGATGTGAGAGTTTTGAGAGGGGAGGATGAAAGTATGTCTGACCACTATCTGGTGGAGGGAAAGTTTGAGAGTGGGTAAGAGATGGGTGAGAGCTAGGAGAGTTAGGTGTGGCAGGGAGGTTTTGAAAGTGAGTGAGTTGGATAAAAGAGAGAAAATGATAGAGTATCAGAAGATACTGAAAGATGAGTGGAACGCAGTGAAAGATCAGGAGAATGGCAGTGTGGAGGAGGAATGGCAGTTGTTTAAGAGTGCTGTGGCGGGGCATGCGGAAGAGGTGTGTGGTGTGAGACGAGTGGGTGGTGGTGTAAGAAAGGGAAGTGAATGGTGGTGCGAGGAAGTAAGTATGGCTGTGGCTGAGAAGAGACGTGCACATGAAGTGTGGTTGCAGAGGAAGGATGAGGTGTCATATGAGAGGTATAAGGAAAAAGAGGAATAGGGTGAGAAGGGCTGTGCGTGATGCTAAAGTGGCAGCAGATGAGAGGTGGGGTAGGCGGTTGACTGAGAATTTTCAACAGAATAAGAAAATGTTTTGGAAGGAGGTGAAAAGGGTGCGAAAGGGAGAATCTGGGAAGGAAGAGCGAGTAAAAGCAGAGGATGGAAGGATGTTAACTGAGATGGATGCAGTACGGATCAGCGGAGTATTTTGAAAGATTGTTAAATGTAGAGGAGGAAAGGGAGGCTGAGATTGTGGCAGATGGAAGGGTGCAAGGAATAAATGTGTTGGGAGAGTTGAATGATTCTTTGATCATCGTAGAGGAAGCGCAAGAAGCAGTAAAGCAGATGAAAACAGGAAAAGCTGCAGGTATGGATGGATGTGCTGTGGAATGCCTGAAAGGTGGTGAAGCGATTACTGTTGACTGGCTAGTAAGATTGTTGAATGTGTGCTTTGTGCAAGGTATGGTGCCAATTGACTGGGCAAGTGCTTGTGTGGTCCCACTGTATAAAGGTAAGGGTGATCAGTATGAATGTACTAGTTTTAGAGGTATAAGTCTGTTGAGTGTTGTAGGTAAGGTGTATGGTAAAGTGTTACTTAAGAGAGTTAGAGAGGGTACAGAGGGAGTGATTGGTGATGAGCAGTGTGGCTTTAGGAGAGGGAGAGGATGTGTGAATCAGGTGTTTGCTGTGAGACAGGTGTGTGAAAAGTATTTAGCAAAAGGTAAGGATGTGTTTTGGGAGTTCATGGAATTAGAGAAAGCATATGACAGAATTGATAGGGAGGCTTTGTGGACTGTTTTAAAATTGTATGGGCTTGATGGCAAGTTACTAAAAGGAGTGAAAAGGTTTTATGTAAATAGTACAACGTGTGTAAGAGTGGGAAATACTGTAAGTGATTGGTTTTCCGTGAGAGTGGGGCTGCGGCAGGGATGTATGATGTCGCCTTGGTTGTTTAATATTTAAATGGATGGTGTTGTAAGGGAGGTGAATGCAGGAGTGTTAGGTGGAGGACTGAGTCTGGTGAATGCTGATGGTAGAGAGTGAAATATGAATCAGCTGCTGTTTGCGGATGATACTGCACTGGTGGCTGATTCAGAGGAGAGATTGAGACAGTTGGTAGAGGAGAGTGGAAGGGTGTGTGAAAGGAGGAAATTGAAAATAAATGAGAATAAGAGTAAAGTGATGAAGTATACGAGGTTAGTAGATGGTAGGAGGATGAATACAGTTTTGAATGGTGAGTTGCTTGAGTAGGTAGAGTGTTTTAAGTATTTAGGGTCATATGTTGCTGTGGATGGAAGAATAGATGCAGAAGTGAAGTTTAGAATGAATGAAGTAGGAAAGGTGCTGGTAGGAATGAAAAAAGTGTTTAGTTGGCATTCGCTTAGAATGGATGTAAAGAGAAGGCTGTATGAGGGTACTATGTTGTGGTACCGACTGCGTTATATGGGACTGAAACATGGAATATGGGTGTAGCAGAGAGGAAAAGTTTGAATGTAGTGGAGATGAGGTGTCCGAGAAGTATGTGTGGAGAGACGCGTATGGATCGAGTGAGAAATGATGAAGTGCGAAGGAGAACTGGAATTGTTCGGGAGATGGCTGATAGAGTTGAGCAGAGGGTGTTTCAATGATTTGGGCATATGGAGAGAATGGATAATGCGCGACTGGTGAAAAAGATAACTAGATCTGATGTGAGAGGTGCAAGGCTGAGAGGAAGACCACGAATAGGATGGATGGACAGTGTGAAGAGAGCGTTGGATGTGAGAGGGTTGTCTGTTGAGCATGGAAGAGTGGCTGTGCGTGATAGAAATGAATGGAGAGAAATTGTGAATGAATAAATGATGACGCAGCCCTGAGGGGATGTTCTCCCGCATTTTGTCTGATCAGCTGATCAGGTCAGGCGCGGGTAAGGGGATGGGTCCATTATGATGCGGCAGAGGTAAACCAGCTTTGCTGTCGGGCCCTGCTGCGGATGTCACTGACTGCACTGTGTAGTTGACCCTCGTGCGGTGTGGTGCGGTGAGGATCTGTCCTTTCTCCCCCTTGGGGCTAAGATGCATATGAATGTTTGAGTGGATGAGTAAATTGGAAGTGTGTCGACCTGTCTCGGCTACCTCCCTTTTCTTGGGGGAAGCAGCCTAGGTATACAGATAGACAGTTAGATAATGCATTAAGCACACGCCATCCATTCACCTAATATACTTCTACCTGCAGGTGTATGAGCACTGCGTTAGAAGCCAAGTATTTTCTTGGGCCCCGGAAAGTATTTACTATGTTGCTGGTACCCACATATCCAAATACCCACCTGGTAAGCTTTTGGATTAATGTGCTCCAACTGGATGTAGACATATGATTTTCAGTCGTAAGGTGTTTGGGAATTAATGTTCACACAGTACTGCTCAAAGACGGGAAACTGGTCACTCCCCTTAAGTGTCTGGACAACTGTAAGTAACTTAATCCCGGTCCCTTGTGCTCCTAATGGGACAATAAAGGAATGGATAAGAAGTACAAATGAGTACAAAGCAAAACAAACAGCAACAGACCTGTTGGTCCTTTCGTGGATGTTTGGTACAGGGAAGGTTATAACAAACCCAATCAATCAACTAACGACAAGGATAGAAAAGCAGGAAGGCTCCTCCCCCATCCAGCAAACCCCCTAGCCGAAGCCGGCTGGAAATAATGAGAAGGACCACCATGCAGCAAAGAAAAACTTTCATGGAAATTTCAGAGGAAAGAGGGAAAGGAAATTTTATCCTGCACTATCTACCTAAAAGGGAGAGTAACATTAAGTCGGCAGTATTTATCGATGTAGGTCTGCAGTTGTAGCTTCCAGGCAATGAAAAAGAAAAATAACATACACCACAGAAATGCGTTACTCAGGAGTGAACATATTTAGCTTGGGGTCAGATGACAGATACTTATCAAAGCGATTTTAAATGGTTAGTGTGTCAGAGTTGACTACATTCAAGGGCAATTTGTTCCATGTATTTAATAATGTGTTAATGAAAAAATGCTTAGCTTCATGTGACAAATTGTTTGCCAATAATTTTATGCCCAAATAACAGATAAGCAGAGACCATCAAAGTAACTACACAAGCCATCTACCCTTAAATGTACCGGATTACCGACAGTGTATTACTTTCGGGCTCCTACACCTCAAACGGGGTGATATAGGTTTGGTTATTACCATTCACTTATGATGCAGGAAAAAAAAAAAAGGAGGGGGGGGGATCAGGGCAGTATTCATAAAAGCTCCTAAGGTTAAACTGCGAACAAGATTATTTGTATATACATCTGTCTTCACTCACACACCTACCAATCTCCTAACAATGAAAACGGAATATGAAAGTGACTGAATACGAAAAACAAACCAATCTATGATACAGGTTAACAGTTATGGAGACGTCTTGTTAACAGGTTAAGATAATTTATATATACTGTACATTCCTCCTAATGTATTTTACCTGAAGAACGAAGGCCCTGTCGATAGAGTAGAAGCCAGCGATGGTGAAGGTGGGGGTGGGGTGGAGGAGCTGCGTGGAGAAGAGTAACAACTGCTGCAAAAGGCGGTCGGGCAAGGCGGGGTTGAGTTCGGCTCCGTGAAGCACTCGCCACGTTTCGCCAGCCTGGTGAGATTGAAAAGTCTGTGGCGTAATAATAAGGGACATATTATTTAGAAAGAGACCGCAAAGATGTGGACCAAGTTCTATGGTACAATAAATCTTGGCATGAGGAAGACCTCGGTATTTTATTACGGTTTCTGAAGTACGTGGCAATGATGATGATGATTGTGATGATGATGACAGAACAAAGCTGACATTTCTGTACTGTTGCTTAGTCCACTTTGTAATGTGGGATGCAGGCTACCCACATATTACAGTTAGGTGTCGCATTAAAGACAAAAAAGAAAAAAGAAAAAAAGGAAGAGTACGGGCTGGCTTATCTTCGGACACAGTTTTTATAATATAGCTGTACGGTCATTACTAATGTGGGTGACACTGAAGAATGACTTTGCTGTGTGGAAATGAGAGAGAGGGCTGGGTCATTTCAGTACTAAACAATAATATTAATGATAACACAGGTAACACATGTATAGTACACGCTCAGCTCGTTCATTTGTGGGACTTTTATAATTCTTAAGTGCGCGTCCACACTTGCCCTCGAACATAGGTTGGCAACATGTTAAACAACCTACTCAGGAATAAGCTGTCAACAAGCTAACAACACGAAGCTTAGGAAAATTTTACTGACATGTTGGCAAACAATTGTCCAATAATTGTTCCCGTCAAGTAATCCAACATGTCTGTAGCAGTGTTGCCAGCATATGTTCGAGGGCAAGTGTGGACGCACACTAAGACGAGCAGACAATTTTATTCAGCTTGGGGAGATGGTCCGCAATAGAAGAGTTAGATATAGACTTCAATAACCCGTTACTGGTCCTTTCTAAGCTGAATGCAATTGTATGGTAATGGCTTAAAGAAAACTGCATAATTAGACTGAAGGGGTAATGTTTCACTCACACACACACACACACACACACTCACACACAAAATTTATATATATATATATATATATATATGTTGTAATGTTAACACTAGAATACAGTGCTACTGGCTATGCAGTGGATGTCAAGCCATTGTACAGTATATTCATATTCAGCCACTGCGTTATGTGAAATAAA